>KN890993.1:25477-35932 GCA_000934455.1 Apostichopus parvimensis
AGGTCACCAAATGTCAATTAATGTTAAAAAACGAGTATTTTTTGCGATAACTTGAGAACGAATTGTCCTTTAGGGTTGGGAGTTGCTTCAATGTAATCCAATTGTCGACCCACATCTGGTTGACCCTTGACCTCAATTTGACCTCTTGTGACCTTTAAGTGTTTTGGGATTTTTACAGTTTCGATGCTATTTTCAGATGTCAAAAGTACCTTCCGATCATAAATATCGATAGGTTGACCCCCTGTGTGACCTTTGTGTGCGAAGTTATATGGGGTCAAAGTTTTCGGTTGGAGTTAGGATGGCTGTACAGACTTGTGTTGATTTTTGGAATCAGGAGATCAAACTACATCTGAAATCAAGGTCAAAAGGTCAAAGGTCACATTAGAAAAAATGTGCTTATTTTGGGAGAAAACGGGCGAAAAAGAAAATGTTTGGTTTTGATGCTAGATTTGGATATCAAAGGTACCTTCCGATCAAAAATGTCAATGGGTTGACACCCGGGTGAGCTTTGTGTGTAAAGTTATATAAGGTCAAAGTTAATTTTCAGACATTTAATGCAATAACTCCCAGTGCCAAGGTGTAACACGGTTTATATTTTGGGACAAGTTGCAAATGGTATAGAGGAATATTTTCAAACTTAACGGTCATGTGATCCGAGGTCACCAAAGGTCAGTTAATGTTAAAAAACTAGTAATTTGGGGGAGAAAATGGGCAAAGAAAAAATGGTTGAATTTTTACAGTTTTCATGCTCTATTCAGGTCTCGCCGATCAAAAATGTCAACTGGTTGACCCCCGGGTGACCTTTGTGTGTGAAGTTATACAAGTTCAAAGTTAATTTTTAGACATTTAATGCAATTAACTACCAATGCCAAGGTCTGACACGGTTGATATTTTGGGACAAGTTGTGAATGGGATGGTTGAACATTTTCAAACTTAACGGTCATGTGATCTGAGGTCACCAAGTTTATAATATCTGTTGACCCGCTTGTAGGTGACGTTATATTTCTTACATTATCGACGCGATATTCAGATCTCAAAAGTGCCAAAAATCTGATTACAATTTGTGATCAAGAAAGTGTTGGCTATAGTGTTGGTTACTTTATGGGTACATGTAGGACCACATTTACTTGGACTATTTGAGCCCAATCTTGCTATGACAATATTATGTGTATTGTCATATACTGTACCCCTACGCAAGGAACCACAGTGCCATTGGGCTCTTGTTTCAGTCATGTTCCACTGGATTTTCAGGGCTTGTAGCCCCTACCCCTCCCTGGGTGTCTCCAGTGGAGACTTAGGCTTCTTGTTCAGGCTTCTCAGTTATTAATGGGGACTTCATGTTGCCTCCCATTAGCTCTCCGGCGGAGAGATAAACCTTATCCTGTTTGGGTTTTTCAACCTTCATTACGGTTCTCTACCTACAGGGTTTACTTTGCCCGCCTCTTGCGCCTCGTTGGCTCCTGTATCTTGCGGGCCTATACTCTTTTTATTGTTCTCATCTTCCTATATTAGCTATAGGTTTTAAGAGGGGTTCGAGACCCGTATGTAAGGGACATAGACGACGTAGGTCTGGGAGTCACCATCTCTAGAACAGCATCTGGAATCCGCGACAACACCCCAGCCGGTCCCAAACCGGGTAGTAACGCGAGAGGTTGATCCAGCTCCGCCTACCGTACGAGACCAACCGGCCCCGTCCGATGCACCTCCCCGCAGGTTCCGAAGAACTTCTCCTCGCTCGCACGGGACCCTGAAGCATTAGATATAAAGGCCTCAAGGGCCTTCTCAGAACTCGGGGACTACAAGGACGACAGGAGCTGAGGGGTACTAAACTTCCACTCTACCTTCATTCTTAAGGACTTGTTCTGTTTCGATCAGGTGGAGGTCCTCCAAAAGCAACGGAGGTGGATTGCATTCCCCGCAAAGCAGGATATGGCACACCGGGTACCCGAGTGACACCTGGAAACGCCTTTTTCGTCCACCACCGATACCCAGGGACGCCACGGACCGCCTCCAGACCAAACAGGGCTTGACGAGAGGACAATTAAAAGACCCGCATCGCTATCGCCTTGAAAACTCACTCTGGCCTCCCGAGTGGGGATTTGCATCAACCTTTCTGTTGGCGGTTCCCAGAAGACATCACCAACAGTTACATGGAGATCCAGACCAAATCATGGACCGCGCTGCCGCATAAGTCCTGTGGCTCCTGGGTTTCATTTCGCGTGAATCGCGCACCGATCAGTAAAATCTTGTCGGCGCATCGTGCTAGCAGCAGTAAGCTGGCCGGCAGAAGAATCGAGATAGAGACCGGCCACAATACACATCTTGAGGGACGACCTATTTAATGGCCAGTTTGGCGACAACGTCCGCCAGAAACTGGACCGCTGCGACTCGCTCGCCAAATCAGGATTCTATCACCCAAAACCATGCAGTGCCGACAAGCAACATGGACCTTACAGGCGCCCGGAACTACTGAAGCCAGCTAGAGGCAGAGCGCAGCGGCCCAGTTATGGGAGAGGGTTGGTAGCAGCGGCAACATCACTAAGAGCTACAGGGAAAGCAGATCGCCAAGACGGCAGTCACGCAATGACAGACCGCGACACCGACAGACAGACCAACAGTGCGGGTCAACATTTGGCACCTTTGGTCCTAGGGATGCCCACCCTACCATGGATACATCGTATCCGGCGGTAGGGGTAAGTCTCCGCTTATTCCAGAACAGCTAGGAAATTATGGACCCGTGGGTTCGTGGGTTAAACGGGTAGTCTTGAAGGGATGGTTCCTCGGGGCTGGAGGCAGAAGGACACCCCAGTACTCACGGACCAGGGCCCAAGACGCGCCCACGAGAGCAAACTCCACACGCTACTGGCGAAGGGGTTGTGACAAGTGAGACTACGGGAGAAGAGAGACCACTCTTTCGCTCGTCTTTCTTCCTGAAGCCGAAAAAGGACGGGTCCTAGAGACCAATAGTAAATCTCAAACCGCTGAACAAGGATTTCGTCTGACCATTTCGGTTCCAGATGGAGACTCTCGTTCTAGTCATACTGTACCGAGTCTTACACAAGGCATTCTGGCTCCTTCCGTCGACCTTAAGGACGCGTACCTCTACGTCCCAATCGAGGCCAACTCACAGATATTTCAAGTCTTCTCCTGCAGGGGAAGAGATTACAAGTCCGCGGCACTATTTCCATTCGACCTCGCCGCGAGGGTAGAGGGCAGCGTAAGGGCAGCGAGTAGCAGCGTAATTGCGCCAAAGCGGCGAATCCCTTAACGCTTATCTCGACGACTGGCTCGTCACGGGAAGGTCTCATCAAAACGCTCACTTCAACCTGGCCTGCAAGACCGAGCTCCTAGAGAGACTCGGCTGGGTTATGAACTGGGAGACCAAGAGATTCAGTTTCTGGGCGCGATCCTCGACTTTTGCAACGGTTGGTTGAAACCGTCTACAGAGCGGGTCTACAACTCCCGGCATATGATAAGAACCCACCCCCGCAGGTGGAACCCACCCACTCCAGATAAGAGCACTTGGTCTCAATGCCAGTCTCGTGGACGTAATATTATACTGCCGTCCTCAGAATGAGACCCCTCCAGCTGCACCTTTTCCGTTACTAAGACCCGGAACAGAGTATCCTAGATACACAGGTGCCACTTAGCGGCCAAGACACAATCCACCTGTCGTGGTGGCTGACGAAGGAGAGCTAGGTACACAGACGTTCCTTACGGGAACAGAACCCCTGGTCTGTATCTCCTCGCACGCTTCCTTACAGGGTTTCGGAGCGTTCCTGAACATTTCAAGCGACATCTCCGGGCCCACGCCGTGACCACATTCTGCGACAGCACGGCGGTGGTGGCCTATGTAAACCGGCAGTGAGGGACGAAATCCCGATTGCTTTGCGCGGCAACATGGAACCTACTCCTGTGGTGTCAGGGCAGAATTATCTCGCTACGTGCCTCGCACATCGCGGGGAGAGAGAACCTGACTACTGATGCCCTTTCATGTGGGGTCCAGACCAAAATGGAGAAGTCTCTACGGGGGGACACGTGCCGCAGCTTGATCCTCCTGCTCGGAACCCAAATATCGAACTGTTCACGGTGGCAGACAACGCGAAGCTCCCGGTATTGCATTCGGATCTTCCACTCCAGAGGGGCGTCGGACGCCTTCTCGATATATTGTGAGGGGATTGAGGCCCTCTCCAACATCCCCTCCCTCCTCCCGCCTCATCTGCCTGATATACAAAGTCCTACTCACACTGTCCCGGAAAAGGCTTACAGTATACTCATCACGACGAACAACGCGCAGTGACCCGGACTAACTACACCTGGAGTGCCAAGGCCAGGCTCAAGTCAATCTGCCTCACCTGCGATCACTAGGCCTGACTGCGTGGCTGTAATCCGGTCTCGACTCAGAGCGGACGGTTTTTCTCAGGCCTCTGTCGCCTTAGCACTATCGGCCAGACGACAGTCCATCGTCAAGACTTGTGATTCCCGACTGGCACGATTCTGCCATTTGTCATGCTTCACTACCTGCCCCGCCAACAACTTGAGGCAATTTTTACGACCCCCTCAAGAAACTCATCATCAAGATACTGTTCTCAGTAGCGGCCGCTTCGGCAAGGAGGAGGAGTTGTCTACACGCCCTATCCATGGCGGAATGGCATATCCGCTTCGACAACCAAGGCGTTTGCCTGGTTCCGGGCCACAGGTTTCTTCCTAAGAACCAAACGCTCGCCTTCATAACAGGGAACACCTGCCTCCCCCAAATTATCCTTGTCCTCTGAACCTCACAGGCCATCTTCGTCTTACTTACCAGCGCTCACTCGGATGCCTTCAAAGACACTATCAGCAAGTGCCTTGTGCAATTGATCCGCCTTCGCATGAAGCCGGATCGACCCGTCCGGGCCATGACATCAAAAGCCCTATTTGCCGGTGTCCCGGCGGAATATATCCTCCGGCCCTCTGCATGGAATTCCCCTTTGACATACGTCGCGTCGTTCCTAACGGACACTGTCGCCTAAGAGTCGGCCTTTGGTCGCACGGTGTTGGGCGTTCCTTCAGGTACGTCCCGCCCGTTGCCTCCCACCGTCATAGCAGTGCCACTGTGTGTGTTAGTGTAGTAAATAATACTCCAAAACGTACTGGTTTGGGTATAAACGAACGAAAAAAACTACCTGTCTCTACCACCTCCCACCTCTACTCGCGGGGCCTACACAACGCTACGGCAGTTCGAATGATCGCAGTCTCGACAAATTGATTTTGACCAGTCAGTTCGGGGCCTATCTACTTGTTTAACACTTCCACCCAGTGCCTCTCTCCACAGCATGAAAGGCCAGGACATACCGGAAATACCGGATATATCGAACAGACATACCGGATATATCCACACGGACATACCAGACGTTCCGGACATCAATCATACAACGCCATCTACGACTTCTACTAGACTTCCAGTTGGCAATTTTAGGCCTCATACGTACATTTCTGTTCATATGAATGTTGTCACCCCTGTATTGTATTGTTGGCCAACCTGGCAGCTACTGACACTTTGGCGTGGATTCGCTCACTCCCGGGTTGGGATCCCCCATCCTCCGCCACCCGTACCACTGCGGTCCTCGGGCCGCATCAGCATGGGTAAATCACGAAGGAGGAGATCGTGTGCGGTGACATGTAGGAGAGGTCACCGGGGCGCAGTTCTAAAATGATACCAGTAGCGTCTTGATAGAATAGGAAAGTGCGTTAGTGTAGTAGGAGACAGGTAATTATCGACGTTAGTAAATATCCAAACCAGGGATTTCTGGGGTATATGTCTGACAACACCTTTGAACCGATGGCGTCAGCTTTTCTTCGCCACCTGACGTACAAAACCGTATTCTTGGTAGCCGCAGCATCAGCCAGAAGAATAAATTGCTTTCATGCCCTCTCCGAGGCAGAGGGGCATGTCAATTTCGGCAACCACGGTGGTCGCCTGATCCCAGAGCCAGCGTTCCTGCCAAAGAACCATACACTGAGCTTTGTACCGGGAAACTTCTTCATCCCCAGGAACTCCCACTTTTCTTCAGTCAGAGAGGAAAAACTGTGGTGTCCAGTTGGAGCGCTACTATGGTATATCGACAGAACCCTCATTCCCGCCTTACACACCTGCTTCCAGAGACAGAAACGATCTCCAGATGGATTGGACAGCTGATCCAGCCTCATACCCCGGCAGAGGAGAGGGTAAGGGCGCACAACCTCAGAGGCAGGCGTCCACCGAGGCTCTGTTCGCAGGGGTCCCCTGGAGGATATTATGAAAGCGGTAGCATGGAAGTCACCATCGACGTTTGTATCTGCATGTCTGACCGTTTACGCGAGTGGTGTATGGTAGATGGGGAAATGTGGAGTGGGAGACAGGTTGGTATCGTCGCTCGTTAAACCCCAAACCAGTAAATTTTAGGAATTTGTTTAGAGCGAAAACAATCACAAAATGCTCCCCACTGATGTAGAAATTTCACTCAAATGAATACATACTAAACAGGATGTATACATAGCATATGCATTGAACCTGTTAAAATAATGCGCGTTTCGACATTACACTAAAAATTCATTTCGAAAAGAACATGGAAATGACTGGAAATTGAATATCTATGGCCTATCTATCGATAATATCGTCAGGACGATTACACATTTGGGAATCTCTTCAGTATATTTATTCTGATAATATCTCCTATGTTGTCCTCACCCCCTCCCCTACCTCAAGAAATATGACTTAATAATAAATCGATACAATCATTAGAATATAAATAATCATAAATGATGTAAACTAAAATGAAGAAGATTCATTACAATAATTATAAATTGTAGCAGAAGTTTGACCGCATCATTTTAACGAAATCGATGTTTGAGAGGTAAGGAATAAAATGAGACCACGAAATGCAGATAATTTATACAAGGGAAGTCCAGTCATTTTGGGCATGTCCCCTTGTCAGAGGAAAAGCATACTTTTCTTTACCAAAATGAACTTTATTTTGAAGTTAAACTATGTTTAATTTATACTGATCTTTTCCTTTGCTTGATATTTACAGTTGGGGTAAAAGGGAAAAGTTGCAACCAAAAGAACGAACACCGGCTTAAAAAAAAGTGAAGTAATGAAGAGCTTGTACCTACTAAGAGTCATTCAGGATTCTATATTTTTGATTAGCAAACATTCTTAAGCAAACTGGAGGGATAAATAACGAACGAAAGATTCGGTAAACTATAATATAAGAACACCCTGTCTTTATACCTGTATGTTATAAACGGTCATGTATGAACTTTAAGAGACCGCTAAAACGAAGAACCACATCAATGTACAATATTGTTCTCATCTCATTCAGCTATGCAGCCCTTAGGCCTACTTGGTACTGACCATAAATACATGTTTCTTGCTGGGAGTTTCAATTAAACGCCTCAGTACATTGCCTTTATTAATATAACAACTACCACTATACTGTAGACTTATAACAAGATGGATGGATAGAAACCGTGCGGACACACTTTGAGTGTTATGATGCTTTATTACTATGTTGTATACATCAGGGGGGGGGGGCAGAATTAGAAAAAAAGTACTTCTCACAAAGGGAGTATTACTTCACGCAGCGCCATGATGTTAAAGAACATTTTTGCCCCAAAATGCTCCCACTTTGCAGGAAACATACAATAATAACAGTATTGTATTATAAAGCAGGCGAACTTTCGGGGAAGATTTAGAAGGGTCGATTAGCTTCCTTAAAACTAAAAACAATAGTACTTTATTTCCTGCTTTTAGTTCAATTTTATTTTCGGGGTACTTCGGGGCTCCCACTGCCCCCCCCCCCTCCGTCATACTGATTAATCCCTGATCAGAGCTAGTATGATATCAAATTGACTCCAGTGAATCGTTATGAATTTCAAACGTGCTATATTGTATCATACTACTATAGTTAAGCATTGTCACCGTGATTCAAATTATTAGATAAGATTGTGTGCTGTGAGCAGCGCTATTGCAGAGCGTTCGAAGTTTTTAGGGAGTATTGGTCAAACAATATCATTGCTGTTGACCAATGAGCAATTCTTGTTAAGAGAAGCAACTTCGTTGTCGTTATGCATCTGTTGTGATTATAAATTGCAGTAATTTGACGAGGAATTTGGGATACGAATTATTTTAACTTGTGTCATAATAGCTTGGTTTACCCACACTGATTTTCTCATTTCAAACTAATGTCAAACCCTACATGGAATCCAATAAGTCATCTCAAAATCAACCCACAATAATTAACCCACTTAAGCCTACATACAACCCACACTTGACAAAAGCGGTAATGTCAAAGGTAGATCACGTACCACTGTCCGCACATAATACAAACACCACAAGGGCCGCAAATAAGTATTCCATGGCCAGTTCACACCCACGTTAACCCCACTTTCTCTACGTAAAACCCAACAAAATTGTGATGACTGGGACATAAATAGTATATTCCAATAAATACCAAAGATAAAGGTTTAAATGTGTCAAATGACGTCATTTTACAATTTCTTTAGCCCACCGTAATACATACGTATTTTTCTTTGTACCTTAACAACCTAATTCGACTATGGGAAATTTCAATCTGCCTGCTTGGCTTTAAAGAACTCGTCAGACTCGTTATGAAACGAATTTTACTGCGAAATAACACGGTTCTAATATGTTTCTTATCAGTAGAAACTTATTATGGTTTTAAACCGTTACCCAGTTATTGCTAGGCCATGTTAAAAGCTTTACAGTTTGCTGTCCCCTTTTTCTTTGCTTTCCGTTTTATTCTTTCAGAACAAACAAAGTATTAATATAAAAGCTTTACAGTTTTTATTGTGGGAGCTGTTAATTGTGTTACCATGTTCGTTCCACAGCCGAGCTATAAGAATGAACGTTAGAAAAGCCATTTTCTACTGGTACCTCTATGAGAATCAGTTGACAAGATGTACAACGACATAACAACTGGCCTATTGCTATAACCTGTAACCTTGGAATTGTACTTTTTATTTACCGTCACTGTTACGTACGATCATTCTATTTTTAGATTCTGACGTATGGCAAGACATGGCGATTCTCGACACAGGACTCCTTTTAGCATTTGCAATAATCCTTCTCCTATCGTCAGGTGAGTAGTAGTCAACTAAAAAGGGGAGAAGCATTCATTACGTACATACGAGTAGCTACACTATCGTGGCTGTATATGGTAAGAGCTTATATATTAATTACAACACAGCATTTTGAAAATGTGCACATCTTTTGTAATATTTCCATGTTTGTTTCGATGACAAGAGAAGCCTTTGCAGCCATGCCCAGATTGTAAACACGAAATCACAAGTTAGGAATCATGGATACTTTTCAGTAGATAGAATTTCCTTATTGTTTTTGGTGGAGGTCAAAGATTATCTGAGGTCAGCCGAGTTTAAGCACTGTAAACACGATATATGAAGTTAGGAAGTATGAATACTCTAAACTTGGCATGTATATATACTGAGTAGAAGAACCTATTGTTTTGGTGGACGCATGTATACTTCTCATAAAGATCAGTTGTGTTGATGTTTTATGTCCTTTTTGAGAGTTTAGCTATCATCTGGGTCACCAGCGTTCAAACTCTGAAAACCTTTATAACATATATCCTAGTATGAATCATGGATACTTCTCATACTTGATGTGCTGATGCAACAAATTGAGTAGGATAAACTATGTTTATCATGCCATAGTGTAATAATACATCAACATAGTGGTTCAGGACATTATAATAGTTTTTCTTTTCTGGTGAACAAGCAGAAGTTATCTAAATCCCAGAGCATTTATTTACGAAAATTTCATAAACGCTGTATCTCCAGAACCTGGAAATAAAAATGATGAACTAGTATGTGCATGGTAGGATAAACATATGTAGTGTAAATGTTTAACAATTTAGTGTAGGTCAGAGTTAATTTAAGTTCATCAGGCGTCAAAACTTGAAATGTTTTAAGCACTATATTTTCAAATGGGAAACTTGATTGGCTCACATATTTTGCACGTGGCTTTCCTATAAACAGTACAATTGACCTTTTTGGTTCCTTGCTTTTTGCAAAGCAAGGAACCTATGTATTCAACTTGGCGTGTGTGTGTGTGTGTGTGTATGTGACGCTTGGCTTGTGTACACGATATCTCAATAAGGGAATGATGTATCATGATCAAACTTGGTGGGTGGATAGCCCATAGTAAGAGGAAGATCCCTATTGTTTTTGGTGCCCGCAAAGGTCACCAAAGGTCAGTTAGATGCCAAAAACCAATATATTAAAAACAGCAATAACTCCCATTGACAGGGTCCGACATGATTGATATTTTGGGAGTAGTTGTGAATGGGGTAAGGGATCGTTTCCAAACATAACGGTAATGTGATCGAAGGTCAACAAAGGTCAATTAATGATAAAAAAACTAGTATTTTTGCGATAACTTGAGAACGAAATGTC
>KN890994.1:0-10802 GCA_000934455.1 Apostichopus parvimensis
ATAGTTTTTATTTTATCACAGGTGATTGTGTTTGATTTGGTTGCTTGAACCTTTCATGATACAAATGTGAATTTCAATGGCTAGGTTCGGATAAAATCAAATTGATGTTGGCCTGTTTGTTTAAAACAGTACAAAAAATCCAAAGAACATTGTTTTAAAAAAGTAAAAAAATTATCGCATATCGTCATCATTTTCATCTTTACTGGTGTGGTGTCCTTACAGAATGGATTTTTTTTTTTTTTTTAATTCTTCTTCTTCCTCTTTGGTGGAGTTCACACCACCACCGGCTAGGTCTCTTTGGCTGTATTAATCAATATAGTGTAACCTGCTAGGTCTGTTTAGTCTTAATCAATATATACTCTGTACCTGTCAGCTATTGCCTACCATAAATCATATATCTTTCATTAACTATATTCTTAATAATAATCCTAGTATTGAAAGAGACACTTTAAGCACCGCAATGTGTCTTACCGGGCTCTTCGACGCTGAGTTCGTTCCAGGCGCCTCGGATTTCCTTTTGCTCTGGAATAGGCCTCTGGAGGTTAAACAAGAAATTGAAAGCAATTTCAAGGTCTTTGGGCAGAGTTAACTGACCCGACAAAAACCAAAAAAAAAAAGAAGAAAAAAAAAAGTAAGAAAGACCTCTTACGTTAACAAAGGGCAGAGGATACAATGTTTTATGTCTCTGATGAAAAAACCGGAGGATCCTATCCAGAAATTTGTCCTGCTTATTGAATTTTTCTCCAACAAATTTAGGCCATGGCTGATAAAGTTTCTCACTTTCCTGTCACCTTGAAGTAGATCCGTACCAACAGTTTAAAATGTGATCCTTCTGTAGATACATTCTGGAGTTAAGTGACGATCAATATATCGTTACGGTCCACATTTCAAGAAAGGGGGGGCGGGCTGTGGGAGATGGCAAGGGTGCTAGGGGTAGGAGTAGTGCCATGATTTCCCAAATTTAAAGCTGCCAACTGTACAAAACTAGTCCTTAAATGAACAAAGAGCAGTATGTTGCCAGGGATACATGACATTTGTTTCCTTCTTTTTTTGCAGAAATTTATTTGGGTGGCAGTTTGTCTACAATAGCAGAGCATATAACAATAAGTTTGCCATAACTCATGCAGATAACAACCTCATACATATAAAAAACACACTTCTAGACCCTTTGGGTAGTAGGATGAGAAGGTTGGGTCATCTTATCCAGTAATGCATGACCAGTTGCTATAGGTAAATGTGCAGTGATAAAATGAATTACCGGTTAATGTATTGTAACCATGCATTTTAGAGGGAGGAGAGAGTAAACATTGTGTAAATGGAGATAAGCTGTAGGAATTAGCGGAGGAAATCTAAAAGGGTTGAAATATTTTCATATCAAATGGATAAAACTACCCTTGATCAGCTAGGGCAGGTCCCTAAACACAGGTTTGAGATGGGGGAGGGGGGCAGAGTTGGACCAATGTTCAGTGGTGTTGAGATTGCCCTGTGGCAGCATCACACCCACGGAAAGTCACTGCTGTGAAATAATTGGGGGACCTTGTTACTCACCCCATCTCCTTCCCCTCCCCACCCCACACCCAGTTTCAGGGGAACTATTAGGATGACCAAGGGGTAACCAGTTGTCTTACACTAAGAGTACTCAAACAGACAGATATCCATTGTAGTTTATCATCTTTACTGAACAGTCAATTTCACTGATTGGACAACTTTAAATTTCAAGTAGCAGGTGGTTGAAGGGACCAGTATAGCAAACGTTAATAAAAAACCCTCCCTGTCGCGGATACCCTTTCTGGGTGATATAAACACAGTTTTTTTCCCTTGCTTCCAAAACTTATAGCAACAAATATTTGCTTGTATCTGGGTAAAAAACACAGAAAACTTGGAATGGTATCTTCACACTTATACAGTGTAAGCTTCCCCTATTCAATCAAGGAATGGAAAAGATCAAGTTGTTTTCCGTTGTTCATGCACTTGCAGAATGAAAAGATATTTTATGACAGTTACTTGTTCTCTGGATGCTGTTGTAATACCTTTTTTGTTCTGTTCAATTTTCCTTCTCTCTGTTTTTGTTGTTTTTATCTTAAATCTATTCAGGTATTAATTTTGAAATATTCCACAACACTTTCTGATCATCAATGCACTATAGCTTAGGCTGGCTGATACTACTCCAAATACCAAAAGGATACAAAATTGCCAAAGTTACGACTTTGAAAGCCACTTGACTTTCTGTTAGATTGGCTCTTAGAGTCTTTCGTCTGACTCTTGTTTCAAATGGTATTTCCCCAAACATTTTACATTTCATGTTTCTTTACTCTCTTTTCTGTTTTACTCAACAACAAATACAATATTTGACTACAAGTATAACAAAAACATTAGTTTTAACGGCCACGAAAGGAATATTACGATACAAAGACCGAGATTAAAATTGATTCATCGTCTGTTTGAAATACGTGCACGAAAATGTAAATGTTTCTCACCGAACAGGAGACGGCGAGAGACTTCACTCATATAAACCATGGATGAGCTTTGAATTTTTTTGTTTCTTGTTCTTCCATGGCCTTCTCATCTATAGCAGTAATTTACATTTTGCATTGTTTACACCAATGAACATCTAACTTTTATATGTGATGAAAGAGAGAGAGACAAAAAAAAGGAGGAAGAGAGAGAGAAAGAGAGATGGAGAGAGGAGAAAGAGAAGAGATGAGATAGCCGACTGTGCAAAGCCGGTAGAATGGGACGGAAAATCGGCATTATCAATCAGGGATCCTGGTAACTACCGCTCTCTGCAAATTTATCGTCCGACCAGATTTTGCGACTCGGGAGAATTGGCTTTCCTCGGTTCTCTTTAATAAATTGAAACTGGAGGCTGAGGGATTGGCAAAAGTTTGACATGTATGGAAACAAACAGGCTAAGTGCTAAAAGGTTGGAAGACTTACTTTGCGGGCAAGAGGCACTGACAGCTCCGTACACATGCTGTTCAGACTCTTTAAGATCCTCTTCTCCCAAGACGACTGGAAAGAGACGGGAAAGAAAGACGGGATAAGGAAACGCAACGTGAATGCCGCAACGGGACACCATTCTGGTTGTTAGTTAAAGCAATACGTTGCGGTCGAATGATGAGACTTTTAAACATTTGTAAAACATGACAGCATACCTTTGCTGATGTTTTTTTTCTTGTGGATGGACGGAGGAAAAATACTATACATGAAGAATTAAAAAAAAATCCCAGAATTATTAATTAAGCAATTCTGCACATCATTATTTCATACAGTAATAAAGTGAGGATATGGTGGAACACCATAAAACATTACAATGCGGGTCAGTCTGGTGCCATGTACATTCCCACACACCCTCCTCCAGCATGCATGCCCTCTTTAGACGGGGAGGCACTGATTCCCCCCCCCCCTGCCCCCTTACTTTAGACGGTTCAAACTGTGAACAGGTAATTTTATAATGGTCGTACCCTCCAACATTTTACACAAATTATGTACCATGCAGTTAAAACAGATGCTCTATATTTTTACACAAAACAGACACACAAACTAAAGCAGGGCTCTACCTCTTTACACAAAACAAGAGAAACAGACTGAGCAACACCATTGTACACAAAATACCAAAAAAAACATGGAGCATTCAAATTAGGTACCAAAGAAAAACTGCAACACTCTACCCCTTTTTACTCAAAATGCCTGATAAACAGGCTCTTTCTCTCTTCAAAGCTAACAGAACCCTTTGGTTAAAATGCAGATTTTTTACTCTTAGTAACTATTCTTTGTTCTCAATACACTATTAAAAGTAGAACCATCAAATCAAGGGAATTTATCTTCACTTACTTCTAATATTTAATTTTCTGAATACAGTTCCCTCCAGATCCATCAGCAGAAAAATGATGTAGTTATTAATAGCACTTTCACTTTGCGATACTAAAATTTCCTTCTTCATCAAACTGTTAGTTGCCTACAAAATGCAAACTCCAATTCAATTTCCTTTCAGAAGATGAGAAAACTGGCCGAGATTTTGTTGGGTACTAATCGTATTCTTTCGATCAAGTTTCAGTAGTGGCTTCTTTTTTCTTCTCTTTTGTTAAACTTTTAGTTTTATGATTGCAAGATTAATTTCTGTTGGTTTAATAGAGTGCAATTTAATTTCATTGCCTTCTTTCTTTCTCTCTTCCCTTTTTTTTCTTTCTCGTTTTTCTTTGAACTTGATTCCTGCATTTCTAGGACAAACAAGTTGAAACGACACATAACTGTCTTTCAGAAATAGTTTAAGGAAACTGACTGATGTGTTTGCTTACATTTGGAACATCAAAAATTACAAGGCCACTACTCGGTAGGGGGGGATGGAATCGACTTAAAAACGCCATACGTAACACCGGACATATTGTTATGGAGGAACAGATTAGAATATACAAATTGAATCTTAAAAATCCATTTAGACAGGTCGTTGATTCCGTTCGCAAATTGTTAAAAGCTTTTTGTGAATCACCTGTATCCAAACAGAGTGGAAAGAGAGATGAATTACGTCCTATTCTTAGAAATACCGGCTTGAACCGTATCATTCCGGTGGCGTATACAAGTCTGCCTTTAAGCTGAAGGGAGAAACGTTCGGCTGCAACAGATGCCTCATAATCACGCAGGAGGTCATAAATTGTTCCACTAAATGTCTCATTTACATGTTAAAATAAACCAGCTTTTAAATTGCCAATCGATTACATCAAAAGAAAGATCATGTCTAAACATGTTGGTTTCTGGGCAGTTTTTTAAGTGGGATGATATTACATGTCTCTAAACCCACTTACTCAAATTGTTTCCACCAATGGAGAGATTAAAGGTCAAAGGTTAAAGGAGGCACAAATACCCCAATACCATCATTATTCGTCTACATAACAGATATTTTCTTTCGAGAATGTATTTTTACAAGGATATTCTGGTGGCCAAAGATGATTGCTTTGAAAATAACCAAACATGCTGAAAAATTGATACCAAATCGTCATAACAGTTTGCATCGAGAAGATATGAATTTTTAACTTTTTGCAATATATTGTAAATGCATTGATCTGGCATAATTAGCAGAATGATGTCACCAGGGCACTTTGGCTGAAATTGTCTTTGTATTTCTTTATAATTTGTCAATCATTAATCAGCAGACAAAAAAAATATTTGAACAAAAAAAAAGAAGATACATTTTGATAAAATTCTAAGTATACAGACAACTTTGACAGCTAAAGTTACAAGCAAACGTTCCAGAACGTATCAGGTTTCAAGGATAAATCGTTAAGAAGATTATGAAAGCGTAGACGTAATGCTTCCAAGCAGCATTTGCCCAGATGACATCACAGACCCCCTACTGTTATTCAATCTCCTGGAGTAAATTGAAGGTTTAGCCAGTCAATAAAGGTCACATTCAATCAAACATATGATTCTCTTCAATATAAGTTTCAAATTGTCTGTCACCAGAAAATCCTTTTAACAGCTAAGAGACATATATATCTTATTCCATTATGGAGATAAGCAGATCACATTATTTATTGTTCCTTAATTTACATATAAAGCCTAAGGACTTGAACAAGTCTAAAATATGACATCATCAAGCCACTTATACTTCATTCTTTCTTTTGTGAACTTTTTATGATTTAATTTATTAGTTTTTCTCTAACGGTGAGAAGCTCCTTACTAAGTTTCCGCTGAATCAAATTTGCAGCATTGATGGAATTGATATCATGCAAAGTTGACAACTTTTAAACATTCTAAACTTGAAAATATGAAAAATAAAAAACAAAAAGTGCTGGGGATACGATGACATCACAGATTTACAATGTGACAGCTCCCAGACATAACTCCTCCTAGATATGAGGACTTTTAAAATCTCCAAAATGGAGCAGGATCCATTAAAATCCTTAGCTTTTCCGACAAATTGTTCGTCGAAAACAAATTCCCTATCATATCACGGCAATAATTTGGGGTTTGTTTCATGTGCCATCGGCTGATGTTGACAGCATCATTACAGTTAAATGTCATTTCACAAAATTAGGTTTTTAGTCCCACAAAGTGTTATTCTTAAAGCCCCACAGGCAAGCAAAATTATGTTCCTTTCAGAGTTGATTTAATTCACAGAGGCACTTCTGAGGGAGACTTCAATGTTAGTTCATCTGAGTGATGCATTGGTATTATACAGTCTATGCTTAATTGATGACATATTTTATATAGATATCGAAACTGGTAGTAAAATGGGTGTAAAAGTTTCAGCCTTATTGAATTATTCATTAATCACGTTTTTGCACTTTAATTTCTACCACATTCGGGCTGTGGTGCATAATAACTTGACATTGAACCAAAGTTTCACATTTTGACATCTGAATATGTTGCTGCCAATATGGGGAAGCAATTTGTATATGTCAGAGGTACATATCCTATCCTATGTGATTTAATGTGTAACATGCAAGCATCACAAACTACACACACCCACCACCCCCCTCTCACCCCACCACACACACACATGACCAGTTGAAGGACATCGTTCAATTTTCAACAGAAGGCTTTCCCGATATCGAAGAGGCAGTAGCACATAAAATATTTCGAGGACCTGTGTTTTGAGTACTCGGACTTACATGAGGTCCCCCGAAGGAAAGGTGTGTTACCAGGCAGCATGTCCTCGAACTTTCAGTAAAGTCAACACACCCACACACACACACAGATCACACCGTAAACACATGCCAACTGCATGGCTTAAACTTGCCTGCATGCCTTGCCTGCTTGGCTTAAACTTGCCTGCCAATATACGAAGGCAATTAGAGTCAACAAAACCTCGTTTACGTAGACTTCTATTTATAGTGTTTTATTTGTTTAAGAGGCTCTAATAACTGATTAGTGTGATTTAAGTAACAATTTCCTTGATGTCAGTCGACTGAATCAACCTTTCACAAACCTACATTAGCAGCCTGAACTTATCATCTTATATATTCGCAAGGAATCATGCATAAAATATCATACCAATTTGTCACTCGGATGAACTAACATTGAAGTCTCCCTCAGAAGTGCCTCTGTGAATTAAATCAACTCTGCAAGGAACATAATTTTGCATGCCTGTGGGGCTTTTAGAATAACACTTTGTGGGACTAAAAAGCTAATTTTGTGAAAGGACATAACTGTAATGATGCTGTCAACATCAGCCAATGCCATATGAAACTTTCAATGTAAGAATTATGCTAAAATACACAAGATTACTGAGACAATGATACTGAAACAATTCATTTAACCATGTAAAATTGAAAGGCAAAGACTGGCCGTGCTTAAATAGCACAATTTTAAGTTAAAGGAATTGACCTTTTGTGTCTGTGTGTGTGTGTGTTTGGTCAACAATTTTAGCAAATCCAGAGATTATGACTCAAAATTAGGTCAAAAGTGATCAAACTAGTCTCCCAGTCTTAAATGCAATCACCGAATAAGAACATTTTGCCCGCCCTGGCGAGTTTATTTTTCCAAAATTAGGCTATTAAAGATGTACACGTTTATCATGCAGAAAGCATATTTCAAACTTATATGTCCAGCTGCGACTTGAACTTCATTCTTTGGAATAAACTTTGATTATATTGTCATTCTCATATTTTGTCAGTTTCAAATTTATGCCAACTTTTTTATTAAATTCAACTCAGCCAATTGGCCCAATGCTAAATACCAGTCTACATGGTACTCTCATATCATGCTCTGAAGCATTGGTATTGTCAGTATGAACAGTTCCACACCCTTTATCTGATAGTGACAGGATATTCATACTGCTCATACTGTCAGTACAAGTGCTTTCAAGCATGACATAAAAGTACAGATTACAAACCTTTTTGTCCCAACTGGGTGATCAGCACAAAAGGCAACCAAATATTGAATTTCACGATTAAAAGAAAATATTCAGATTATCTTAAACTTGCGGGAACTATGTATAATTCTCCTACATGCTCAAACATCCCAACCTTACAAGATAACAGGAGATTGCCAGTAGTAGCTATTTAAACTAGAATAAATTTGAGATGATATCATTAATCAGTCCACAATTTGGGTAAAGTGACAACTTAATTTCAAATCTCAAAACTAAGGCAACCTTCTTTACAAGAACAAGGTAAAAATTGTCTACACCCATTCTTTCTAATTTCAGTGGGTGTTCTTCTTTGTTCAGCCCAAAGCCTTCCTTCTACAACAATGTTTTACTAATACCTTTTAATGATGCCAGTATGTTTATGTGTAGTCTCTTGTGGAATGACAAATATAGGTTCAAATGAAATATGTTTAAAAATACATAATCTGGTTCCAAATCTCTGAGAAGATGCCCAGATATCATTTCCTCTATGTTTACAAAACATTTTATCACAATCTGTTTAGGGAAAATACAAGAATTCAGTATCATCCAGTCTTTAAATAAATGCGCAAAAATAGTTTGAAATTTTCCACTACCGGGATTTAGTATGTACATCCTGCAGGCCATTCAAGTGTTTTCATGCCATCTACAATCTCCAAGGAATTGGGGGTGGTTAAATCCACTGACGTCATAAAGGTTAAAAAACATGTCTACTTTCTGCTATAAAACATATCTAGGAAGGTACATGTGCTTTTGCAGTTTACAGAAGAATGTCCCACTACTTTCCTAGCAATTGATCAGCAATTTAGGTTTGATTTACACCAATCGGAGGACAAACATACTATATAACCCCTGCAGAGGGCCTCCACTCCAACACCCTCATTATACTGGCAGTAAAACGTTTTGTGTAAACATTGGAAAGATAGATGTATCCTTTCCCCTACTGTAACAGAGGGGCCAAGATTAACAAACGGAGAGGAGGAAAGATTTGTGAAAAGTGGTAATACAAAGTGCAACGACCATTAGGTGGCGATATATGGCGTATATATAGCCTAACAAAACAGTGAGTTTTTTCAATTACTGCATCGTTCTTTAAGTAGACGGACTAGGAAAGAAATCACTTTATCGCCGCTGCTGAAAGGCGCTTGGATTTCCTGACCTGCATGCCATTACAAACTTTGGGTGCAGTGAACTTTTAATAATTAGAAAAAAAAAGAAGTTATCTCTGATATTGTCAAGAATAATCCTTTGTTAAAATTAATTCTGTCATATAATCCTGTTAAAATAACTTCAGTTCAGTTTCCTGATCTAGGAAAGTTGCAGACAGGAATTGTCTTGATTGACACTTTTTTGGAAATTTGCCTTAATTTTTTCTTAACTTTGACTAATTTTCAGAATGTCTGTACAAAAGGTACAATTTTTTCTTCATCAGTGTATATCTATATTTGAAGCAATGAGGCTTAGCAATCGGGAGGTTCCGGGTGTGATATCTGGCCGGGTCAGAGTAAGGTGGGTGTTTCATCCAAGAGCAATCTACTATTTTCCCATCTGAAATGACTATCTAAATAGAAAAGATTCCAAACTTGAATAAAAAGTTTTAATTGGAAGCCACCCGACGTGTGAGTTGTAATCCATAAGCCCTTGCGGGTTTCTCCCGTCGCTTTATATGCGTCGTAAAACCAACTGCTGATTATTATTATTTTTATTATTATTATTAATAAGCCTGCAGCTTCACTCCTTGGTGTTTGAAAACCAGACAGGTTGCCCCTTCTTAAGTCATAATTTATGGCACAATTTCCATATCTTAGCACTGTGAGGACCTTCTTCATCTCAAAACTCAGACTGAAATTTATCTATTTTGATCATCTAAGTGACATATCTATCCACTGGAGAAAAGCAACCTTGTTGTCTTTCTTCTCTTGAGTTTGCCTTCTATCTTTTATTTTCACTATTTTGTTTGTAAAGTGAAGGGAAGGGATTTGTTTCTTTTTATAGTCAAATTCTCAAGTTCCGCCAACAAAATAATGTAAAAAAAAAACTTGTACACCAACCTTCAATATTGCAATTCAATACACAAAATACATAGATACAACACTCTAGGAAATAATATAGAAAGAGTAAATTCACGTTGTCTTCACAAAGGCATAAATTAAGCACCTAGTGAGAAAAGTTTGCAAGCATTTTTGGGAGCCTGGGTCCTTTTTAGTTTTTTTTGTAAGTTTACCTTAAACAACTTTTTTGACATAAAATGGAAGAATTGGATTAAAATGGAGATTTATAATCACTGTAATTGGCAATACAGATCATTTACATCACTGTAGATATAACGACATCAGAAAATTTGCAAAGGTTAGCTATTAAGAAAAGTAATGGTATTTTAGATTCGTCACATTCTCTCGGTAACAACAACAAACAGTGACAAGATTAATTGGAAAGATTATGCTATCTGCACACAACATTACTGTTCTAGCTTCTACTAAAGAAATCTTTGAAATGTCAATGTTGAGTCCTACACGTGATGTACATCTTCAGAGATTAAATTCTGACATTTCCGAAATAGGCCTCAGGTGTAGTAGACCTTGTGGCTATCAGATTGGGTGTTTGGATACCTTCCAATGTAGGAGGTTCATGAATAGCAGACAGAGAACTCATGGCTACAAGGTTGGGTATTTGAATCCCTCCCAGTCTTAGGGCTGAATGAGTAGCAGACAGAGAACTCATGGCTACAAGGTTGGGTCTTTTTATCTCTCCCAGTCTTAATGCTGAATGAGTAGCAGACAGAGAACTCACGGCTACAAGGTTGGGTCTTTTGATCTCTCCCAGTCTTAGGGCTGAATGAGAAACAGACAGAGAACCCATGGCTTCAAGGTTGGGTATTTTAATCCCTCCCAGTCTTAGGGCTGAATGAGTAGCAGACAGAGAACTCATGGCTACAAGGTTGGGTATTTTTATC
>KN890994.1:11592-23780 GCA_000934455.1 Apostichopus parvimensis
TGAATAAGTAGCAGACATTGAACTCATGGCTACATGACTTGCAACAAAATGTTTCAATTAAAGTGACTTTTGGGTTTTTAAGATGGGTTTAATAATTATCCATACCTGTACAAATAGTCAATGTACAGCTATCCAGTGCTCTCTGCTAAAGGATCCATCTTCTACACATTACCCATTGAACCAATTGTTCCTCACACCTAGGACCGAGAGACTAGCTGTACGTGTTGTGCAGTAGCTGAGACACTCGATACAGTGTGTGGATAATTATTCTCCATAACAGATACGCTTCTTTAATTAAGCGAATATTTAATTCTTTAATTAAAATAGTCTAATTGAAACAGGATATTTCGGCTAAAGGCCTGATTTATCCGGTTTCCCAAGTTAAGAATCATTGCACGGGACCATCAAATAACATCATAATCTCTGCCCTCGAGGTTACAATGTCTGATAAGATGCGAGAGAAACGTAGGAGAGTGCTACTCCAAATTACAATACATAATGAATAATTGTAATATCTCGTCGTAGTCGTTAAACCCTTTCTTTGGTCCTCTTTTTAAACTTGTTTTATGGCTGACTGACCTAGAAACCCTTCAAAAGGTCGCAAAATTGCCGATCAAGTTTCTTGACTCTTCACAAGTACTTCTCCTCTCAGAGCAGGGAATTTAGCCGGCGTTCTCTGACCTGAGGAACCGAGTGAATTGGCGCCATACAAGGCAGCAATGCAATGTACCTCGGTTAATTATCACAGGGTAACATAATCCACCCCAAAAAATTAGGGTCAACATTCTTAATATAGGAATCATCTCGGGAGTTGAACAGATCCTTGAGATACCTTGAGTTTCAAATAAATGTTCTGAAAGGGGTGACATTTTGTTAAGATACCTGAGCTCTGCGAATGTAGGCTAATGGCTCCTTGATATGCTCTGTGGTCACATCTTTGCTTCTAGCGTCGAACTTCTTAAGTAGTTGGCGGTAAACTTCGTTCTGCAGTTTTCGTGTCCAACCTGTTTTTGCCAGAAGAGAAAAGAGCAGACACATAGAATCATGGCATGCAGACATTAGCAATTTTACTTTCAAATTGACTGTCACGTCAAGCCGCAACACTGTCATATTTCAAGGTGTCAGAAACCTAATTTTTAGACACGAACATGCATACTATTAAAGAGTAACTCAAGGAGGGTAAATATATCTGATAAAAATGCTGAAAAATACTGCAATTAATACATATTTATTCAAAAACATATGTTCAATCCGAGGAAATTTTGCCTTAACTAAAGATAGCACCTACAGTAGTCTGTGTTTCTATCGTAAATGTCTCCTGCCACGAAAATACACTTAAGACCACAGAAATTAAAATGTTAATTAGCTGTTATATTATTACAAAGTGAATGTTTTAAAATACCAGGAATGTCCATTTTTTATTTTTTTTTTATATATATATATAAACATTTAAAAACAAACCATTAACCTTGTCTACCATTCTGAACAATTTGATGACATCTGTGTGTAACAATAATAAGGCATTGGTTTCCTATTTCCCAATGCAAATTGGCGGAGATTAAGGTTCTAATTTCATTTAATATTGGTAATGATAGATTACCATGATTTCAATGTACCGGTTTCAAAGAGAAACAAAACTTCATATCCGGGAATTCTTAGAAAAGTGGGCCTGGCAAACAAATATCATATCGTCTTACGATTGTACTAGTTTTGATGGAAGGGAATGTGGGGAGTGGGAAAGTGGGTAAAACTTTAGTTTTCTTCAGTTTTTCTTAATAACTTCAAAAAGCAACTTTAACACTTATTTAATACTTACACTGTTTGGGATTAATTGTGGCAAGATACATATATGTTTGTGGTCTCCCAGCATACTCTGCATTTATATGATACCTTACCCTCTGTCATTTATACCAATCTCACAACAGAATATACCCTTCCTTCACCTTCTTTACTTGGAATTCAGGATCCATTGCATCCTACATTCACAATGGAATTTTTTTTTTTTCTTTTCTTTCTTTCTTTTTTTTTAGTCTCAGAGATTACTGGTCAAGATAATGACCCTTTCATAGCAAAGACCTGGTTCCTCATTGCCAGGCAGCTTGTCGGAAGGTGTGCTTAATAGCTCTCCGAGAGACTGCGACCTAGATTAAAGCCTGCAAGGGTATAGGGGATGCCAAAAAACATTCTCCAATTAATGATCCTCCCAGTATGTGTACTGAGAAGTTATACACGGCTAAACTACAGATCAATATCCCACAATTTGGAGCAAGCTCTGGTGATTAGCCAGAAGCGGTGACTGTCAGAACAGAATGTTCGACTACAACTTCACTTGCATGAAGACACGCGTCGCTGACAAGCAGATAGGAAAGATTTCAAATTTTAAAAGATTATTAGATAAATATTATGAAATATTGTTATTTAGAAAGATTTCCTGAAAGTTTTCACGACTATTTCTCGAGAGCTTAACATTTCTTCATCATGTTGAGAGGTGATTAAGGGATGGTCATAAAAATCAGACCAAAGGGTATCTCATTCATGTAATATGGTCCAGGATTAATGGTTGGGATGAGAGTGAACTCATGACACCTCATCTCCATGGTGTTATCTTTCCATCAGTCAATTTTGGTACATATTCAGTGGCTTGAAAAAATGGGGGCCTGCAGGGGCAGTCTTCAGATTTTTCAAATACTTGTTTCAAGTATATAGACAGCATTGCCACCAAATTAGTTTCAAACCAGTGAATTCAGCGCTGGATTATATCTGATAGTCACGTAGGTGAGCCAAATGACAAAATAGGGGCCACCGAGGTCAAGATCCCATGGCCTCTGCAAATACTTCCAGGCAAGACTGTAGTACCAACCTTACACTTTTTCAAGTTGGGCCAGCAAATGTAGGTAAGGGGCAAGCATGTATGGTAATAGAGTACCAGATGGTGTTAATCTGGCACAGACTTCAGGGAGATAACAAACCGTCCTGTGCTCCATCAATTGAGTTATTCATACTAAGTTTGTGGTGATCTCTATTTACCATTTTTGGGGGAGACAACGGAAGGGAGAAGGATGAGGAAGGGAATGAGAGATGGGGGAGGGGAGAAGGGAAGGGAAGAGAAGAGAAGGGGAGGGAAGGAGAATGAGGAGGGATGCAGTGCAAACGAAATTCACATCCCAATTCATTCCATGCAGGGAGATTTCTACAGAAACTTGGTGCTTACTGTCAATTACCTTAAATGTATTGAGCAAAATATAAGTTAGAGGCAAATGGCAAACTTTGTGATCCAACTTCCAAGTGACATTTTCCCAGTGGCTCTTTGGGAAATTTAAGTGGGTCATCTACCCTCAACTAATTAAATCCTTTTCAATCAAATATTTTTATCTTTGGAGACAATCAGCTTCAAGTTTAAAAGCCGCATCATATCACAAAAGCAAAATGTACCGTAGTATTAACAGAACTTTCAACTTTTTAAAAAAAAATTCAAAGCCCCCAAATTCAGTAATCTAGGACAGGTAACAACATAAATTCTTTAATTGAATCCAATCACATATTCCCTGTAAAAGCACGAGTGAAATTGTCTCCCAACTGAAAGGGTAAGTGTGAAAATTAGCGATGCCATATTTTTCTGTCAATGGAGAGTGTCTGATTTTCAGAAACACTTTAACAGCATTATGTTCTGCCCCCAACACTCTCAAATGAGATAAGGGGTGTTGCCAGTGTCTATCAGTAGATTACAAATCCAGAAAACAATTTTCTACTAGGTTCTGCCAATTGGATTTGCGTAAATGAAAAAAAGCTCTTCCCCAAAACTGCAAATTAAATCAGGGGGACATGTGTGTGAACTGCTGGTCGAAGTAAGCTTGTGATTCATACCATTCCAAAGGTTTGTTCATATCTTTCTCTTTGTACTTCTTATCTGTTTGCTTCTCGAAAGGTGAGATGAAAGCAGATCTATTCCATTCTTCATCAACATCAAATGAAATTCCTCCAGCCTTTTTTATTTCTCAGAACTACACCAAAACAAGTTTTTATTTTGAGCTCCTTAAATTCTGCTAGCCAAAATCCCCTCTATAGTTTTAGAGGTCATAGAGTTGTGAGAAGCAGCTCTCTCAGATCTGCGGTGAAAGTACAGAGTTGTCGAAAAATCTGTCGGACACACCGTCGGTATTAAAAGTTATATATGCCGGAAGAATTTGTGGAAAAGTGATTCGAGGGTTTGTACAGCAGTTTGATAATATGTTGTTAGTTTAGTGAAGTTTACTGTATTGAATAACAAGGATTCAATTATAGATACAGTCTGATATGTTTAAGTATACTCTAATGTACAAATTTAAAACAATTCTGGCTGTTTTTATGTATCACATCTACACACACTCCCCACCCCTTCCCCCCCCCCCATCCAGATTCTTTTTGGAACAAAAGTACCAGATATAACATATTGCATAATACCCTAATTACGGCAGTTGCAATAAAATGGCATTCAAGTAAATATGACACGTATAGATACTGACATTCATAGCATCACATAATCAAGTCAAAATAGGAAATTAAGATGTCAGAATTAATTTCTTAAAAATTATGTTTTCATGTTTACTTCTTTATGAAATAAAATTCAACACTTTAAGCATTTATAGGTAGAGCATTTTGTTCAAGACTTACGAAAACAAGTCACAACTGATTCCTCCCCGTAAACAGAAACAAACTTTATCATTAAATGTTTTAGAGGACAAAAAAGGTGACTTTTGGATTCCTTTTAACGAGAATCTGTTATCTCCATAAAAGACCCCCATCCATCGCTTCCAAAATGTTAGCATGCCCTACAGAAATGCCCTATACCACCAGATGATCACCTGCAGCATTTTACTCTGTCATGTTAGGTTTCAATATTGTTTGTTTGTTTATTTAGTTGTTTTGTCACATAACCATTTACAATGTGACGAGAATATATATATATCACTCGCAAGACACTGAGCTTTACCTACATTCTCAGCATCAAAAGTGAAAATAAATAAATGTTGGTTTCATCATACAGGGACTGTAAACCATACCAAATTGTCCATTCACATCACCTTTTTTTTTCTTTTCTTTCTTAACAAAGGTTTGTGTAAATTATTCCCAGCTAAGAACTGGGGAGTATTAAAACACAGCATGTGTTGAACAAAGGGCAGCATTGAGCATTCCCCAGCTACTGTACTGTATGTCACTGCATGGTTCTAATCCTTTAGATCTGTCTTCCTAAAGCATCTCTATCCATGTGGGCTGACAAGAACTGCAACTCTGTGGGTTGTTATTATCTATCTATTAATTGCTTACTCTTTAGCAATAAATTCCTTGAATGGGAGTTAAAAGATATAATCACTTTTCAATACTAAAAAGGAAAATAACTATGATTTTACAACATGAATATTTCAATCAAATTACATTACCTGTCTTGGATAAACCTTCCTGAATATGTTGCTTCATTTGAGCTTGGTCACTATTTGAACTGCAAACCAGGTCCTGTGTATATGCAATGAAAAACCAATAGAGAAAATAAAAGCTTGTTCACCATAAATGCACATGATCTAAGGCATGCAAATTTAAATCATATATTTTAATATATGATTAAAAGAACCTAAAAAAAGAAAGGACATTTGCACAGAATTTCTACAATGTTCAGTGACATGTGGCAATCAATGAAATTTTTAATAAAAGAAAGTAATTAGTGTTATCTTCATTTTAATAAAGATACCTGAGTATTTTAAGACAAAGTCCTAAAACCAGCCCTGTGTGTGTTCATTCATACCAATATAGCAAAGAGAGTTTCCATTCGCAGAGACGCTAATTTAATTTGGGCTTTGTTTCTTCATATTTCTGTAAGTTTCAAATGTTATTTTGTCAAAATTACAGTCTTTTCTTGCCCAAAGAATATGAATCTTATCAAGGAAAAAGCCAATTGTAAGGTCTTTGTTATCCTTAAACAGACAAATGGATTTAGCTAAGAGGAATGACATGGGGGAGGAAAAGCTCATTAACTATTTTCACTTTGTGTTTCTGCCAGAATAACTCCAATTCAATTTATTCTCGCATACTCCCATTTGGCCTCTGGAAAGAAATTTTAAGCATGCTAAAATAATTCACAGTTGAAACTCAATGCCAACAGAAGAGAGTTTTGCTGTAATTGAGGAGTCACTGAAACTGAGCTCAATCCGTTTTTTTTTTTCTCTGGTGCGGAGGACCGCCGTTGATTGATTTTGATGAAGTGCGTTAGACGAAAAACTTTAGCGGAACAGGTGGGCATTAAGGGAGGAAATTGCGGCGACCTTCAGAGGTCATAAGCTTCAGTAGATATATATACTGTATGTAAACTCTCATGTGAGCACGTCAGGGGAAAAAATTCATTTAAAAGTTACGACATCGTCTCTGTGTTCGTTACGTGGGATAAGAAAGAGTTACTTTAGTTTGGCCATCGAACAAATTTATGCATCATTTTGGTTTATGAAGTACAGAAATACAGTAGGCTACCATCCACAGCCTGCCTGTGTACAAACATGGACAGAATTGTAATTTTAAATTTAGCTTGATATATATACTGTTAGAGGTACAAGAACATATGCACAATTCTAAAGCCCATTATTAATGAGGACTTTTGAGTTGTTGAGTAAAGAAAATTTACCATTTTTGATACCAAGATCTCATTTATAATGTACAGTAGGTAATTAGCTTGACTATATATCATCTGGTTTCATATGAAATGACTTAAAACTTCAAAAAAGTTTTCATTTTAAATGTTTTACAAAATGGATTGATCATTGTACACTATCGTGATCATGCAAAGTGTCTGGTGAAAAAATCTTGAGGCTCGGAACAATTATTTTAATTACTCATTGCTTCACCTCCACTTGGTGCACAGCAGCACATACTCCATACAGTAGTACAGTAGCAAGGATATGGAGTAGGTTTACTTTTAATGATAAGAGAAGAGCAGCAAATGCTAAGATTTTCGATTTGCATTTTGTGATTAAAACCATATTTTATATACTGTAATATTTTAAGAGTAGATTGTCACTATTAATGATTCCCTAATTAACATAATTTATACACTAAACTTGACGTCCAAACCAAACCAAAAAGGACAAATTCTTGATGCAACTCATTGATGATTGACTTGTAAGATGACTATTTGTAACATTAAAAACAAACCACAAATATTCATATTTACCCAACTAAAAGGAGTTAAACATTGTATGCAGTGTTTAAAGGGGAAGGGCACAAATATATGACTGAATTTGAGAAGATGTGGTAACTGCTTTTAGCAAAGTGAGGGGAGAGAAAAGGGGAAGGGCATACGTAATATATTTTAGACTTAACTACTAGTAATGATATAATACAACTATGTTCTGGGGCTAAAACGCCATTTGAATTTTACAGTTTTTGCTCATTTAAGTCATGTTCTAAATGTTTCTTCTTCTTTTGTTTTACTCCTTTCTGTTTGCATATTTTTGTTTTTTTCATTTTCTGTTTTTTTTTTCCTAACCTCACTTCTGTCTGTCTCATGTGTTTGTTTGTCTTCATCGAGAATGATATGACTTATCCAAGCATGATCATATGATACCAACATTTCTACATCGTACAAAAGCAAATCTTGAGCCCAACCTTAAAAGACAAAATGAATAAATAAATCAATAAAGTTAAAAAGAGTGACGCTGGAAGAGAGAGCTGTCCTCATTCTCCGTCGGCATTCACACGTGAGACAATGGAATCATCAATTTCATGATTTGTCTGTCACCTAGGCCATTAACGAGAACATTCTAAATGAAGTAAATGAGACCCAAACCAGATGCGAGATCTGTCGCCTTGATTTTATCATCATCATCATCATCATCATCATCTAGACTGTCCTGACGCTATGGTCAAATTCTGGGTCATGCTGTGAAAGTAACACCCTGCTTGCACAATTTATTTTTCTCCAAATCAATCAGAGGAGACAAGAGAGTGAGGCCGATAAAAGTTTTTTTTGTCTCTTTTTTTTCTTTTTTTTTAAGGTTTAAATTTGGCATTTCCAAACGACTACTGCCTCTCAGCAAAATGCAATTGAGCACTTGTTAACATGTGATGTATACAACAATGATGTACTGTACATATACAATATCAAGTGCTCTCTACAGAGATTTCTTTCATGTACTCTACAAATTTTGGGGTTTAATTTGGCACAAATCTGGTATTGACTGTACAATGAAATAGCGCACCACTGTTACAGTACTCTGCTTCTGTATTCTGATATAGATATTCTACATAAAACATCCTGTATAAATGTTTGCCATTTGTGTTATATTTTAGTATCCAAGTCATGTAGTATTATTTCCAGTAAAGATAAGGTAAGACACGATCCTGTTACGTTTTGAACTCTAGTTCCGATAATTTGCTTGATACCTGTTCAAGTGATTATTACTGTACAATCATACTAATACAACAAAGAAATAAGGGTGTCCAGGCGACAAAATGGTACAACTGGTAAGGATCTAATGGAACTTATTTATTACATGATGTTTAGTGAAAAATGCCAGGAAGGTATGATCTCAGTCTGATAAAAAAATAGAATGTCATCTTCTTTGAGTAATAATCTATAAAACGTTTGGTAGGAAAATGTCGGCCAAATGCAGCCCTGACTATATATGATAATAAAATCAGATAGCAATGCAATACCCTAGCAGAATTGCAAGTGTTCATTTTAAATAACAACACATAATTTGACAAATTTGACAACTTTTTTGAAAAAATGGGCTATTGTGTACAAGTGGTAGTGACACTGCACATACCTTTTAAATAAATTAAAAAAATTTAATAATGGTCATAAATTACTCACAACCAAAAATTTATACAGCTTAATAACTTTTTATTTGTAAAGTTTCAAATTTTGCAATGAATTTCAAAGAGCTCGGCAATATTATAATTGTTGTAAAAGTATGGTCTAGGATAATTCTGACTTTTATTTACTTTGGTGGATGGGGATGGAAGAGGGAGAAGGGAAGGGTTAAGGGGAGTAATACCTTAGCACTTCGGTGGTCACTAATTCTGAAGTAATTTTAACAATTGTACCAGGAGTGCCAAATGTGGTCATGTTGCAATCCCTAAGTATTAATTATATGTAAGACTGCAATTTGTTACCTAAGTACCTTCTTAGATCATTTTAAATCCAAATGAAGGTTAACATGAGAGCCCAGACTCATTTTGTGAATTGAGGTATAATTCCATTTCTCAGTTTTTAAGAGAAAGGAACTTCTGATTTTCGCTTCTGTTGATTATTTGAATTTTTGAAATGAAACTTTGACTAGTCAAGCTAGTCTTGTAACAAATTATCTTAAAATAGTACATTTTAGTATCACATAGAATCTTCAAATGTATTAGTATCAACTCAAAACCCTGCTTTAACTTCAATCTGAGATAATACAATGTAATTATGGCAGATGGACTGTGATGGAGTTACATCATTTAGTGTACTTCATAAGAAAGGACCTACTAAAATGGTCAAAACTCTGGTGTCACCTGATAATTTCTTTTCTTGGTTGATTTCTCCTTCACTCAGTCATTATATGGCACTCAGTAAACTCAGACGGGGTGGTTATTGCAGCAATTGTCTTTCAGTGTGTGATACTAGTGGAAACCCTTCCAATATGAACAGCCACTAGGCAAGTATTATACTACTCATAATATATAAATATATACTTGTAATATCATCAGGAATATGTATCTACCTCTTTGTACAGTTCCTGTAAAAGCTTGAAAATACAGACTTACTCTGAACTGACACAAAATTACTGTAGGCCTCGCACATGCGCCCAGGTTCGAGACTTGAAATTATGGTTAATATTAAAAACATTCCAACAGCCTTAAAACCTTATTAGGCTTCCTCCATTTTACAGGCAGCCCTAGCTACTGTACCTTCTCCAACCCATCACTGACCCCCCTCTTCTCTCCCCACTCTACCACGCACAACAATAACCTGTTCAAGCTTAGCATAGCATCTGTGCACAGAAATGAAAAAGTTGTATTTTGTTGTTTGTACTTGGTTTGCATGTATAAGAGTTTACAGTTCAGGGAGTAGAACAACTTCAACCTGCTTGATTATCTAATTTCTCACCTTCGCCTTGAACTTGAGTTCCACGTACAGCTGTGACATGTGCAATTCTTGTGTCAGCTTCATGGTGAACACCTCAAAGTCTTCCTTGGTTTCTTCATCGGTCATTGTGATAAATCTGAAAAGAAGAAAGGATGAATTCCCATAACTGGTCTGTCATATGGAAGAGTTCTTTTGCTTTTACCTAGATGTAAACAGAAGATTTTAAGGTCATTCTCTTTCAGTACTCCATGTCACCAAGAACATTTTTTTTGTATGTTTTGTTGGTTTGCAACTCTCTGACATTATGAATTAAACTTTCACCATTCTCCATTTTGCAATTTGGTGAATACATGTACAGTAGTAGATTACATTTAACAGCACCTTGTCTTTAGTTTACTTGAGTATTTCCCAAGAGTTAGGAAGCCAACAGAAGCTCATTTGAAAACCCATGAATATCTATGGGACAATTTTGGATGAACACAGGCTTAAAGCAAGTCTTCTCTTTCGCAATGCGTGTTCAGAGGGCTATGTGGCAGTCCCATAAATGTCGCAGGGCTATTCCTGTTCCTGGAAACGCCACTTAACATTCCCATCCAATGAGAGAAAAGGTACCTCAGTATCTGAATACTTTCTCAAATTCTGAGGGAGAGATGTTTGTTTCAAAACCATCTTCCTTTAACAGTGTTCTAATAACATTAGATTGTGGCAAATTTAAATCAAACTCAAGCTGTGTAAATGGTAGGCAGAAAATCAAGACCCAGCAATTGGGTAGTACATTAACTTAAATGACACAACATACCTGTCCTGATACCCTATATAGTCTGACTTTATTTCTTTTAATTTATGAACATTTTTTGTAGAGATTGAAATTGGTAGTCTGAAAAAAACATGCCTAGATGTAAAGAGAAACAAACTAAACAATCACTTCTGGACAAAGTGAGTAGGCTACTTGGGATGAACAAATAGAATTATGAAACAGCTTACGTACAGCTTGAATGTTTCTTCACATATTTAGGACCTAAGCAAGTCTAACTATGACATCACCTAGTAATGTATGCTTTTTTAATGGCTTCATTCTACAATATTTATTGTTCTGTAATATAGACGGTTTTGCAAATGACGAAAATACTAGCACTGCCTCATTGTCTTATTTGTTTACATTCATTTATTCATTCATTCATTTATTTACTTATTTGCAGCAAGCAAAAATTTTACAGAATTGTAATAGAAATGAGAGACTAGTGGAACTTTCTTTTATTTTAAACACAAAGGGAAAGGAATAGGTTTCAAATCCTATTGGCAATACGTAAGACAAATTTAAACCCCAATATTTCCGACAAATAGCAAGATTATACTTTAACATGTTTGTAGAGTTTTGCATATATATATCAAGGATCTTGCAAGCTAAAGAACTCACAAAAATGTAAGCAGTAGACAGGAACAGATTATTGTAGCAAAGCCATGGGAGGCTCCATGATCTGAGGAATATGTTATGTTATTAGTTATCAAAAATTCTCTATTTGACCAGACCAATGTGTAAAAGTTTGTGCTGAAATATTGGAATTAATAACAATTTTCTTGACAATATATGCAATTTAATAGTAGCTACTGTAGGAGTTCAGGCAAATTAAGATTTCTAGGTGACAAATCAGGCTTAGAGATATTCACTTATCAACTTTCCCAAGCCCTAAGTTTTGCAACACATGATCGCTGACATACATAGACCTACTGTATAAGAAAAGCACATATTATTATGGAGCTAAAACTTCACTTTACGATCTCCTATCACATACTTGGTGGTAACTAATCACTCTATCCATAGTGACTCCTGTACATACATAGCACATACCAAGTGTAGGGGTCAGGCAATCAATCATTCCTGACGAGTTATTATCTGCAAGTTGCACACACAGAGATTTTGCCATGTACACAGAGGACTAGGCTAAGTATAACTATGCCTAGTGTAGCAGATTAGGCTAGTACATACCTTTGGCTAGGCTATATATCATTCGTACTTCATATGCTTGGCAAATTAAGTGCTACTGTAAATGTAAGCTTGTTTAACCTAACGTTAGACCAAAAGTGAAGCTCATACTAG
>KN890994.1:32712-47232 GCA_000934455.1 Apostichopus parvimensis
TAAGAGTGGATTTACAGCGATGGATAAATCGATTGAACAATATTTGACAAGTTGAACGTTCTCTCTTAAGGGGTGTGTAAGTAGACCTTACAAATATTTACTTCACTGTAAAAGCTCCGTCACCGTTTGTTTTGGTTCCTTCGGTATCGATCTATAAGAAATAAAGTCTTACGAAGAGAAAATCTGTCCCAGCTCATTTGTGCAACCGTTCAGATGCTCAGGCTGCAAAAACATCACTATAGGGTTGGAATGAAAGCCTCACCTTCCTCCATTTAAAAAGCTTTTCTTTCTACTCATGCAGGAAGAAGGAAAACACATCATCTTTCAGTGTTACTTAGATATAAAAGAAATAAAATATAAAAAAAAATATGAAAAAAAATACAAAGATTACATAGGGGTTGGCCAGGCCATTATGAACTATCGATATAGGGGAATTAAGTTTGGTCCGATGTTTTTCTTGAGCTGAAAAAAATAAAGAATAGAGCCGCAAGTGAAATGAGGGAAAGGACGTCATAATAATTGAACATTCCTATCTATGGGTAAGTTTGACGAGGTCATATGTACAGATGGGGGGTGGTGGAGGGGGGGGGTAGAGTACAGTTGTACCGTATACTGGAAGGTCGATATATAAAAATTCAGCTGGAAGTGCCGTAGTAATTGAAGCAAGAAAATGTGTCAAATTTTAAGGATTAATATAAAAGAAATGATATTTATGTAAAACGTCGAGGAAGTAGCAAAAACGCGAAAAGAAAATAGGAAAATAAGAAAGAAGTGAAAAGAAAGACATAAAATGTGTTATGTTTCAGAGCTTGTCACGTCCTTACTGTTATATACAGAACAAGCACGTGAACAAGCCTGACACCCACTCACAATTATTGTATTTGCTTTTATATTCTCGAGGCTCATAAATAATTCCAAAAAAAATGAAACTACCATCTTACACACACACAGACACATGCACGCAAACTAGATTTCTGTTATATTAGCTACAACCGATGACATTTCCCTTTATTCTAACCCTTTGTCTGGACAACCGAGATGACTATTGTTCTCTATTGTTCGACAAACGGTCACCGGAATTTCTTTTGTCCCATGTCACCAGTTGTGAGGGCTAGATATGCCCACGCACACACACACTAAAGACAAAAGGAAGTAAAGAGAAAGAAACAAAGGCATACTTAAGGGTTTTGTTTTCTGGCTTAATTAATTTTGTTTTAATGAATTTTGTGTCAAAATCATATTTTTGTAGAATACATACTAGGAAGACTTTGGTTACGTTAGTAGAGAGTGAAGCTGATGGGGGAAATGACCTTGTTACCGCCCACACAACAGTACTAAGTAAGATATGCATGTAAGACAAATAAATGAAAAGATTACAAAATGAATACGATTTTGTTCGGGAGAGAAGCAAATAGTTAGCTTGGCTCTACTTGAAAACGAGGGAGGATAATTACGTTTCTGCATTGTAAGATTGATTGAAAATTGAAAAAAGGAGTTATGTTGTGGCGTAACAGTAAATAACGCAGTAGTCCTATACAATTAAAATTGTTGAAAAGTTAATATATTCGAAAAGTAACTCTAGGCTATATGACTTTTTAATTGTGACTCACACTCACAAACTAAACCTCTGAAATTTTAAAGAAAGGCAGATACCACGTACTTTTTTGGGACTGTCTCATGAATTCATTTATACAACCATAATGCAATACAACAAATGGTAATGTTATTGGATATTAAACCTTGATTTCCAACTTTTAAAAATAAGTTGATTCATTGTAGACGCTATTCAAAATTTCAAAAACAACCAGTTTTTTTTATCATCACAATTAGTTAGGTATTGTTATTACTACAAACACTTATTGTTATTACCTAACAATTGAAAAGCATCAAGGTTGTTTTTGTCTTTATCAAAGGCCGCTACGTGACCAGGTTACATTGTTTTCTTTACTATTGTATTAGGTCGATTTTCATCGTGTGTGTTTTTTTCTCCATTTTAACCCTTCCTTGACTTATGGTTTCTCAAGGGAATGGAATGTTGATACTATATTTATTAATAACTTTAGGAAAACTATAGTCATGATTATTTTATATAAAAGACTCGACTAATTCTGAAATATTATTTACAGAAACACATAACAAAATATTTATGTACCCTACATTTATCAATGTAAATGAAATTGTAACTGCATAATTACATTTTTAATCGATTTGAATTTGCGACCACAAACGAGTTTGTTCTAGAAATTATTAAGCAAAGACGATCAGGTTTTTTCTCTTCCCCTCCCTCCCTCCTCCACCCCCTCCCATTTTGCTTATTGATATCATAGAGACATTACTATATATTACGAAGCAATCAAAAGTGACATTTAAATTTTTTAAGTTAAGCATCTGTTGAGAGCGTAATGTTTTAGAAAACAATCGTAAAATTCAAAGCTGACTTAGGCACAAAATTATGTTTGATTTTGCTTCTGTTTCTTTTACGTGAAGTAAATATGTTTATAGGGTTACATCATGGGTGTATAGGAATAACACCATTTAAAATGTATAAGGCTGTACCAATCAAGAGGGTCTTTATTACCTCGTTTAAAGCCCATGCATATCCTATACCATGGTGAGCGCTAAAATTTGGTTGATGGCCGCACATGGACATTTTCTACTAATCCACATGCCGCCAAACTAAAGGCTATAGGTGGGATGGGGTGGGTGGGGATGTTACTGACGTAATTGTAACGTAATTGTTCGCCCGACACGTTACATGGAACGAAAGCTGTATGATGAAGTCATAGTTGATGTGGCAGTTTTGTAGGCCTATATTTGAAAATGTATAATTTTGGAAATTTCTTTGAAGAGCTATACGGTATTTTCTCGACACAATGCAAAATCTCTTTTTGTAGGTCTGATGTATGAATAACAATACAGTATGTTTTATACTAAGATCCTTTTTTTTTTAATTCAATCGACATATTACAATAAAAATCTTAAAAATATAAGGAAAAGCTGTAAAATGTGAAATATGCAAAAAAGAGGGTGATGTTGGTCTCATAATGCTGGACATGTTTTCTTAGTTTTTATATTATTTCTTATTGGATAAGACGAGAATTAATATCGCTGTTGAAGTATGTGAATGTCATGTAGCTCTACTGGGAAATAAATTTGCCTGTAAATGTTTTGCGATATCTTGCAGACGTTGGTTTCTATAGAAACACTTCGCGGTGTAGATGTACGGTGTAGATAATGTGACTTGAATGACGTGTTAGATATAGTCTGCTATCTTCTGTAGATAACATTCAGTTAGTTGTGACGTCATTTCGATCAGCACATGAAATACTGTGGTTTTTATGTTTTACAGTTAAATAAAAACTCAGACTGACGTTTAATTTTGTCAATTTGATATCTTAGCTATAACATCGTTTGACGTCAAGTAGATTTCGGTTTCTCAACGTAACATTGGTGAAACGTGACGTGTTTATTCTATTTACGTCCTTGATGTGTCTTGTCTTAAGGAGTTTTACATTTCATATGAAAACAACTTACAACAGGTGTTAAACAAAACTTGTACCGTTCTTTATCACTATTACAATAAGAAATATTATATCGTTCTACTCATTCCGACCGATCCTTAGTTTCCGAAATTAATTTGAGTTTATAGCCCTAAAAATAAGGCTCAATCATTGAGAAGGACCAAAATAGACGAGTAAATGTCCCAGTGATAATAAATACTACTATATATATATTGCCCACTTAGTCCCATTTTACAGTAATTATGTTTACATCAGTTATAAATCGGTTCATATTATCAACATATCATTTACAACATGCGTATATCCTGTCCACGTCCGTATATCGTTTACAATACGCATATATCGCTTACAACATGCTCCTCATATCGCTTACATCATGCACATACCATTTACAACATGCATATCTTACAGAACATGAGAATGTCTTCAAAACATTAACAAAACCGAAGAACCAATGGCACCCTTAACAAAACAAGCCGCCGAAAAAAATAAGCAATAAAAACAAAAAGTGTTAAAAAGGGACAACACGCACACCCCAGACAATCTAACAACCACCTTCATCTTGTAACATCTTGTCCTTGAACTACCAGAAACTTTGGATCCGTTACTGAATCCATATCATTATACTGGTTAATGGATTTATCGATCAGGACATTCTCCCTTGATCCAATCAACAACGTTTGTCTTGAAGCATTTTCCACTTAATCGTTCTTAAAATTTCAAATTGTGTATTCCGTTGGCGACAATTGTTGGCGTCTTCAGGGTTCGATTTATACCTTACAAATAATTCCTCGGGCGTAAACCGTTTCAAGTTCCTTCACAACTTATAAATTATTCTAAAATTGACCGTACAACCTTCGCGTTACGACCAAAATGATGTCGTCTTAATATGTCTTGTTGGATTTATCAGTTGCGTATACTCAGCTCACTGTTTCCGTGTTACCGTTAGCAAATTTCACTTTAGCCGGAACTGCTTTGACTGGTACCATGTTTTCCATGTAATTGTATATCAGGGGCCGAGGTGGAGCTCAGGGAAGGATTGCCCCTTTTTATTTAAGAGAAGCACTCCTTTTTGTTAATAAAAAGTGCCTCTTTCCATTTTTGTAATGACAAATTGCCCCCTTGTTATTTATATAAAGACCTTCTATTGGACAAACAAGAAAACTGCAATATAAAAGTGCCCATTGTTTAAATCCTGAACATAAATAGTAACTAAAAATAGCGGTTTTTTTCACAAATTTGTATCATACAAAATGCACAAAAGAGCCATTTTGTCGGGATGTTTGGAAAGTTTGTTGTTTACTTCTTCAATTTTTTTTTAAAAATATGCATAATGATTTTAACACTTATGGGTATGAACTTATTTACCAAAAGAAAATACTTTAGTCGTTATTGGGTTAATTTTAATCAAACCCACCCCCCCCCCCAACTGTTGTTGACACGAAAATAACAGTTCCAGCGTCGGGAACTGCAATTGAGAGGTTCCTGTTCACTGTGTCTTCGTGTTTTGTCTTGCTTTATTTTATTTTTTTATCATGTTGTTTAAATATGTAATAATCCTATACACAGCTGACACAGGAAACATGAAATAATCAAATATGGAAACATACCGATTTTTTTTTTTTTTTTTAGGGGAATGATTCATGTTTTGTTTAACCAATCATGTTTTGTATCAGTAGATTGCGTAATTTATCACTGTCCATTTCGTTATGACATTTTTATTTTCAAAATTTCAAATCTTTCCTGCATGATTTCAAACACGCACGGGTTAGTAAATGTAAACGGTCTTGTTTCGCAACTTCTAAAGTGGAGGGCAGTCTTTCTGTTTTCTTCACATGGATTGGCATTACCAAAAAAAAAAAAAAAATTATCTCAATTTTCGCGAAGACAGGAACAGACCAAGCTCAGGCATCACTTGCGATCTTTCTACAGTAGGAGGCACACGCGATTAAATCCAGTACGGTTTCTTATTCGAAAAAAAATGGTTATTGCAGACTTTTTTTTCGTGTAAAGGATCACGTATACAAAGGTGTAGCAACGAACAAGATTATACCCTCTCATCGGTAGTCGAATATTTTTACTTCTGGCTGATCGAGTGAATGGCAAATTGTTTTACAAGTTTACCATTTTTTTTGTGTGTTCTTGATCCATAAAATACTGGAAATACTTTCAACTTAAATTTGGGATACCGGATCTTCGTCTCTTGGAGAATTCTTCATTTTTTCTTTTCTTTTTTTTTTGCAATATGAAGAAATACGTTTAACATGTAAGTAAAGTAAACTGTTTATTTTATTTTCTTGCATGTCATATCCGTATGGTGTGTGTGTGTGTGTCGGTTTAGTAATAGGCCTTGTACTCTAAATTAGCATCACAAGGTCTATCTTACCATATAAAGATTGTTATGAAGAGATACGGTAACATACGATACCGAATTATTTGTTACCAAAACATTTCACCTTCCAACTCGGCGATGTTTGAAACTGTGAAACAACCACCACTCGTCCGTCACCTCAAGGAGACGACTACAATGTTTTTAAATCAGTTAATCGTTTACTGTGTCATTTCATAAGTATATATATGTAACCTTAAATCTGTGCATAGAAATGAAACGTTGAAGTAACACAAAATAAATAAAAACCACATAGAAAGAGTCATCTTAGTAATGTTGACCTTGCATATAGACCTACTATCACCATTCAATGACAAAACACCTTCACAAAACAATACCGACAGATGGTTCCAAAGTTTCGATTACAATCATTCATATCTAGTGTACAAAGCTTCTATATATCTAGGCAGTATATGTGTTTGTATGTTTACATATATGTAAAATCCATATCTGTTACATAGATTCATAATTAGCTCAATTTAACGATTCCACAAACACAGCTAATAACATAATAGGTCTAATATGGGGTTTGAATTTCCAGCAATTCCGTAAACCCAGTTTATTGCAATAAGAATTCTATTTGTTGGATAATATAGGAAATAAAGCACAAGTTTTTGTTAATTTTTTTTGGGGGGGAGGGGCGGGGGGGGGGAGGGTGATTCGGCAGTGTAACTTAATAAAATTCCGTCACTGGAAGACATGATTAAAGATAATTGAGTATACTGAGTACAACAGAATGATGAGCCTAGTACGAGTAGAATTGCCGTTGTTACGAGTATGAGTACCAAGGTAAGGCTCCAAATTCAAAGTACTTTATATTGCACTGTATAGTGAATTAAATATTTCCAAAAATGCCCCGAGTAGTACGAGTACAAAGCTGGAGAAAGGGAGAGTGCCATACGAGTACAGGAAACTATATTAGAGAAAGACTATATGCGAGTACATCCTCACAACAAGTTTGTTGTTTGACCATCATGCCATCTTCAATCTATGTGATTGTCTGCGCCTAAACATGCGTTAATATATTTGTAACTATAACACCACACGGTGTGTACACCAGACTTGCAGAACGAGTACACCAATGTTAGTACGAGCAGATATCAAGTTCCTGATATAAGAGTACCGGTACGAGTATACAAGTACTAAGACTTAGTAATGATCATGCCGGTGAATCACGATCTTTCTAAACTTCCCCGAGTACGCCGACGATATAGTACGAGTAACAATCCACGCAGATGATATAGTCAGTGGCGTCTTCAGGGGGTGGCGGGGGGCGGCAGGTGCCCTCCCCAACAAATCGTGCCCCTCCGGGTGCCCCCCCCCCCACATGCTATTTGTAGAGTTACAAAAATACTGAAACAAAAACGTTATATGCCTCAATTCAAAACATAAATATCGGACAGACTAAGCCCAGAAATTCTTGAACATAAAGTTGCTTCAAGTTGCAAAATATAGCACCAGATTGCATCTAAGGACCCTTAAATAAAATTATGGGGCACACCCCTCCCCTTATACCCCTCCCCAGGACGGCATTCACATATAAACATTGTGCCCTCCTAATGAAGTGTTGTGCCCCCTTCCCCCCTGTACCCCCCAAGATTGAAACGATTGGCGACGCCAATGGGTATAGCATCTACTTGAGTACATACAACTATGCTAGAATAGGAGAGCGAGAACGGACTCTATAATTCTGCTTTGATAGTGTCAAGTTTGTTATATATGCTTCTTATTGTGGTCCTTCAACTTGAGTCAAACCTTGTTGGTATTTTATCTTTAAACCGTGTACAAATTTCACAACGTTGCCAAAGATGAGAATTTATAGGCCTATATATAACGTTATGTTCATAAGCGCTTTAAAACAACATACATTCTTGCAAAAAGGTTTTTATTAATGCCTCGTTTCGACAAAGTTTGATCAGGTTTCTTTCCGATATAAAAATTCACCACCTCCGGCTTTCTTCTCCTTCTTCCTCCTTCCTTCATTTCCCATTCCATCTCATCTCATTTCCACCGCCATCATCATCACAACTAGTGGATGATGAGTTATTTTAACTGATTAGTAATAATTACTACACTACTTATATACACACAGAGGACTATATAGAGTGAAATTGTTATAACCCTATGGTAACTAATAATATTGAAATATGTTTTTTTTTTATTGCAAAATGAATCCTCCAGTATTATACATTCTCATCATTAGAGCACAATGAAACACAATCAAAAGATAAATGCCAAAACTCAAAATAAGTAATTTTTTCTTATAATTTTTAGATTATTGGTATATACGCTTATACAAGTAGAAAATACATTTTAATATTATCAAAACCTGTCCTATTTCATTTGACCACCTCAATCATTGTTTTATCAACTCGTACTAACTCGTGTAATGTAATAACCCTTAAGGTTAAAACCTGGACGAAATATTGAAAAATTTGTCGAGTTTCAGATACTTACTTGAGGATGAATTTGCCAAAACAACTAGCGGTGTGTAAACTCGAACGTTAAAAACTAATTTGTTTGAAACATTGCGACCGATGATATCCGGAATTGTCAGATTAGGTGTAAATTTCAAAGTGATCGAAAATGAAAAAGTAACTATTTTCATTACAGGTTTTTCTGTGTTTGGTATCTATCCATAACACAGTGGCAGTCAAAATGTTCGTATCCATGTAAAGCTTTAGGCAAACGATTATTGTGTGCATTGCTACCGTATATGATGCACTCACAAATATATCGTATGAAAGTAAAGGATAAAAGTGTCGCTTCAGGGAGTCGATGGATGAGGAGATGGGGTGGGACAGCTCCCCCTCACTTTCAAAAGTGTGTGGGGGTGGCATGGGTACGTTTGTGGCCACTCACTTTGTCGAAAGTGAGGACAGGAGTACATAGGTTGTTTCTGCTTTCAATGTAATAACTAGGGATGCATTCAGCAACATTGATGGATCTTCTAGGTGCATGGATCTATTGTACTAGCACAAATAGTGTCAAGCAATAAAACGATTACTTTTTGGGGGTCAAAAGGTATACCTCATAATCCTTCAAAACATGTCGACAAGGTTATCGAAATTGGGAGAAAATAAGCCGAGAGTTGGGCATACATAAAATGTTAAATAATTTGGACATAAACTCCAACATATGGACAACGAAAGGTCGAAATTTCAGTTGAGGAAGTAGGGAGAATTTTGAGATGAAACATACGAAATTACGTGCTACAAAACTCAAATTCTTCTAGGAAAGATCCTCCAAATGTTGCCAGTTTGCCAGTGTTCCATAAACATTTAAAATAAAAAATGTGTCTGCACTTTTCTATTCGTGATAGAAACAAAACGGTAAACAAAGAGATTTTATCCCTGAAAAGGCACCCCCCCCCCCATTTTGTTTATTTCGACTATATGCCAACAGTTTGAACAGAAAAATTCTCAGAAACATACAAGTATAAGGTAATTAATGTAAGAAATAATTCTACTAAGAAACGTACTAGTTTACTTGTATGTTTAGCAACATAGCTTGCTGTTTTGTTTTTCATCATACACCGGTACCTTGTCACTTTGGGATCACTGTGTCTTCACTTTGAGATACAAGCCCGGACCCAGGGAGTTTGTGGGACACCACCCACCCCCTTCCAACAACAACATAAAAAGGTAGAAATGGTTACTAGCATAATCTTGCGTGTAAACTTAATGTATATAGCCTAAATGTCTCAGAATGTAGCATTTCATATTTTTCTTTCTAGGGCGAGTACCCCGGACTGCCCTTGCACCCCCTCTCTACATGGTAGTCGGCTTCAACGACCCCAGGGCCACATTCCTCCTTTGTAAAGTCCTGGGTCCACTTTTGAAATGTATATAAATGTGACATTCTGTACCTCTTTTCTCGTGTCATTTAAGCAAAAAAGAAAGTTATAAAGAAAGGTGAAACAACTACGTTTGCATGATTTTCATGGAACAAAGGCAAAAACAAATCTGTTTTTCGCTTGAGTAGCTTAGACATCATCACGAACCTGTATTCGCATGAGATGTAGTTCTATAAAGTTTAAAATAATAAAAGAGGGAGTGTTAATTAATTGATTGATAAAAGGTGTTATTTGCATTCCTATTAGAAATGGCCTTCAAAATGTATCATTACTTTCCAGTTTCATTAAGTAGTTTAATACATTTTAAGAATTTTCGTGATTTTCGTTAGGATATAGATAATAGATTTTGTGTGTTCATGCATGAGAATATATATATATATATATATACAGATATATTCAATTGATGTTTAACCTACAAAAACGTTCTTGAGTTATTTCCAGTTATTCTCCCTTTAAAATAGCAGGAAATGAAAACACCTCAGTCTTCTAGCATTTATACTATTTTCTCCCTTGTAATTTCACATTTTAAATAAAATCTGTCACTTTTAATTTGATCGGTTTATATTTCAAATTGGATTTGCGACTGGTGCAGATAGGTCTAGTCCATAAGAGATAAATAATAATTATTAAAAGAAATAAAAACTTTCACAATTCTGGCACATGCTTCTGCCAATGCTGAGCATCACCTTTGCCGCTTACCCCATATTACCCCGCCCCCTTAATTCCCATCTACAATTATCATGTGATACTTGTATAGGGTCACTTTCTAAAGGCAATAACAACTTATGTGAAGTATACGATGCTACTAATGTGTCTCCTCGGTGAAAAACACTACATGAAACCCCAAATGAAACAGGGCTCTATCTTCTTGGTCTTCCAACCGACTAGCTACCATGCAGTTAACCTCTTTCATTGGTGGAATATATTTAACTTCACCTTTCATAATCTTGCTGCTAGACGATATTTCTTAGCCTCTTCGTGCGATTTTTAGTTTTCATGTCGAAGGCAGTTCGGTGGCTTAGTATCTTTCTACGGAAGTTTTGAGAGATCATTTGAAAATACCAATGTTGTTCCTGGTTGAGGTCTCCGTCCCAGCTGTTCGTTCCAGCAGACCATCCATTCGGCTGGCTGCCTCCTGATAAAACCATATGTCTCTTCATATATAGCTGAATATTGCCAAATTAAACGAAAAGGCAAGGCGATTTAAATTTAATGGCATCGATTCATGAAGCATCGGTGGAGGTGAGCACCCTTCCCTCTCCACCCTCCCCCCCCCCTCCTCTCTCATATGCCCTTCCTTAACTCTGCCACTCCTTAAACTTCTCCATATGGTTACTTCAAATAGGGGCAACAATTGTAAGTAAGCATTGAAAACTGTGAAACAACTTTACCCAAGGTTCTGCAATTCACACACCATATCATCATCCATAGCCACATATAAATTGCACTGTGGAGAAACGGAGGGGCGGGTGGTAAGCAGCGGTGACACGTGGCCTACACTGCTGTGAAAAATCTAAAATGTTCCCCCTTTCTATAAACTGTTCCCCTTCCGGTTAATAAAGTATACCTGCAAGTTTTTATCAAGTTCGTAATAATAAAATTGCTCTTTCTCGTAAATAATATGTAGACTAGGTATTCTTCACCTTTTTTCCTCCCACATAGACAAAGTTATACAAGTTACCATGAGTTGAAAGCGTGTCATGATTTCAAACACGTCATGCTTTGGGGTTGGACCATTCTGAATTGCGTTTCAAAATCCATATTTTTTTACTCACACACGATAGATATAGGCTGGTTTATTCTGTAATTAATATCACGTGTTAATAAACGACGGCTTAAAATCAATCCTGAATGTATCAAATGTATCAGTCACAATATTGATCGTGGATCTAATTACTGAGATGTTAAAAAAAAAATGTTCAAAAGAGATAACAACAGTTATTTTTATCCAGTTAAGTCATCCCTGTTATCATGTATGTATATATTTTGTTAACGTAATTCATATGAGGAGTTTTACAACATACGGGATAAACGTGAGGAAATATTATATATTACCAATCAGTATTCATTGCAGGTAATAACCAATAACGCTCAATTTGAAACTAAGCGTGGGTAAGATCCTTCATGGATTCTCTTGTTAGCTTCTTAGGACCGTTACATGATATCATGTTCACTAGTGACGCAAGTAGTGACGTCACGACATGTTTGGAATTTGTTACACCTGATCAAAGACTTAAGATATTTTCTTCTCTGCGGTTCAAATGTAATATTTTAATCAGCTATAATCCAGTCTTAAGAAGTCAAGCAAAAAAAATTGTTATAAGATTGTTAGTGGTGGATTATATCAGTATTGGCAGAGACGAGCATTCTGATAAATACAAGAGAGAGCGAGAGAGGGAGAGATAAATAATTCACGAACCGAGTTACGTCACATAATGAATAAAAAAAAAGTACCGAGACTTTAAATGTAAACAAGTTGACCTAAAGTGGAAAAAACACTTTGCTACGACTCTCTTACTTTGAAAATAAAATTTAACAAACGATAACTTTTGTAGGAATAAAGATTAATTTGGTACCAAAAAAGGAAAAGAAGTCAACAAAACAAGGGAATATTTGGGCTAGAAATATTTGATCGTCAGAGTATACTTTCTCCTTTAAAGAAAATCTTTTCTTCAAGTACAACCGGTGAATATCAATACAGATGTTTCTTTGCGTAAACCGGACATCAAGAATACAAAATCCGAATCGATTACTCCTGACCGTTTACGGATTAGTCACATAATCATCTGGTCTCCGTCTAAGCTTCTCTTATAAATAGAAGCAGACGATAATAGGCATGACGTAATCAGTAAGCAGGACAAGCTGTGTTCCTGCCTTGTTGTTCGCAGCATGTTTTTACCTCCATGTTCGCAGCAAGCAAAATATCAACGAGATAAGAACAAAGTTTTCACTCTAAGTATAGCTCTGTGCAATTTAGAGAGTAAGCCTTACAGTGGCAGAGATGATAAGAAGCTATAACGTAACTTTATCATTAGAAAATAAACGCATGCAAACATCCTTGAGATTTTTTTATATATTTTATCGAGACTCAACCTTGATTTCCAGCATATATCGATAATAGGAGGACTCAGAGCAGAAGAAGGCGGGGTGGAGCGGATGGGGCTTCAGGTGGGGTGGGGATACAGACCGGCATGAGTGCAAGATTATTTAACAAGCGCGAGATCGAGTTCACATGTCTTTTACCCTTCCAAAGTGAGGCTGCTAGTATGAGTACAAATCTACGCTGCTATAGACTCCGAGTACCAGTATAGGGACCCACTAAAAGTGTTCATGGTGTACATATACATACTATTGTCGGCCAAACGTTATACCGTACATCATGTTTCGCTTTCGTGAAGGAAGATTGTTCATTCATAGTGTTGTTATAAATTTCTCAGACCTGATTGACCCCTTGTCTTCAGCTGACCGTATATTAACCTATGGATATTGAACGGTAAACTCACCGGCGGATTAATATAAATTGCTGGCAAAGAGAAACAAATATAAGAAGTATCTCGGCAAGCTTAATCCCGATCACGGCCAGCTGCCTAAGCTATATAAGCACAAGTCAAAACAAACGAATTACAGAACGAATCTGTGAAACGATTCAGATCAAGTAATGAAATGACAACTAACCCCTCTGTGTTAACACTCCTTGACCAAATGATTCCAGAATTTCCGAGAAAACTAGCTTTCAGCCTGAAATATAACTAACTGTAAGATGCGAACCACAACGATAACGTTATATAACAATGCTGGCATTAGTGCTAGAAATATAATGGCGTTTTCAGAGGCCATCGACAAAAACAAAGCATAACGTAAGTGGTATCCAGAAGTTATTGGAGGCTTCGAATAAACAAATGAGGCAATGTTCAAATTTTCAATGTTCAAATGTTCAAATGTTAAATTGTCCTGAGAGCAGCGATCCAAAGAATGGAACGAATGAAAAACAGACACAGTTGACTAGCCCGTACCAGAACACCGTATGTAACCAGGGGCGTCAATCCGTAGTCACAGCTAGGAGGGGGTGGGGAGAATTTATACATACAGACATACATACATACATACATACATACGCACATCCGAATATACATACACACACACGCACACACACATAAACATATAATATATGCGTGACTTTTGGCTCACCTATATGTAACCTGTTACAGAAAGATGCTACTGGGATTAAATTAACATAATTGCTTTCTACCAGCAATGTTTTTTCTCTACTTCACCTAATTAATCAATTATCACCTAAGCTTGAAAAAAAACATCCAAGGTCACTCCAAATCACAACGCGAAAATATGTGTTTACAGATAATGCCATAAAAACTTAGTGTTGGGAATTATTACGAAAGGCAGATATCGATGTAGGCTTTTGTAATGTTTACAAAAACATATACCAGTCTTTTTCGAGATCAGGCTTTAGGAATCACAGATTATTTCAAGTTGGTTAGCATCATATCTGATCTCTATAGAGTAAGGCAAAATGTGTCACCAAAACAGAACAAGTATTGTTCGATACAGGTGGCAAATGCATACAAACGTGTGTCCCGGGGACGCATCTACTCGAAAAAGTTACTAGGGTGGGGATGGGGGGTATGGCCCCAAATAATTTTGTAAGCAATGATTTTCAAATAGTCACAGTTGATGTAAAGTTGGTGAATTTTGACAACTTTTGTCTTGGCCTCGGGCTTTCTCCCCCCCCCCCCCCC
>KN890995.1:5646-30810 GCA_000934455.1 Apostichopus parvimensis
ACCAAGATCAACATTGCCAAATTTCAGTAAAATTATAATACAGATAAATATTGTCCTTGATGTGTCATATACAGCAATTTTTCTTGAAACTAATTTATGCTCCAAAAAATTGTTTCGTAAATGTATCCAGCAGAACGGTGATTGCTCTTTTCTTTGAGGTTAGAAGGAAGGATGTTACAAAATCTCCTTTTTCTATTGCATAATGTTGTATTGACAGGAAACGATATACCACAATACAATAAATCAACAATTTGAGTGGGTAGTGAATAGTTTCCTCAGTTCACAACTGTTAATGTGCAACCAGTATGGATTCCGGGAGAGAGAGAGTAAAGGAAGGAGACAGGGGATGGGAATGGTCATCTAAACAAACATTTAAGTTGTGATCTGACATTCATTCATGGCTTAATTTGTCTAACATGTAAAGATGGAGAGAGAGGAAAAATTCTAAGGGGGTGGGATAGGGGGAGGAGGAGAACAATATAGAAGGGATTTTAATGGCCAGGTTTACAAGATATATCATTTCAGTAATATGATTTTTAATTTCTGGTGGTGGTGGGAGAGGAGAGGCAGGTTATTCCATCTAAATTATAGCAGAAAAATGCATGTGGTGGTGGTCAAAGGACAATTGAGTATCTGGTGTAAGGCTTGGTACATTCATATAACTTATTACTATTTGAGAACATATTCAATTTGGCAGCAAAATTCTCAACAAGGGCACAGTATTGAGAAATATCATGAAATTAAAATAAAATTCAGCAGTAAGTAGTCCTTCACTGAGTTTGTCTATGTAAGAAACTTTTTTGAATTGGTTTACAAATAAAGAGTGATGAAATGATATAGAGAATATCTTTGAGGTTATTTTTACGTTAAATACTTGATATCTCTTGGTCTTCTGTACATCAATCTGTAACCTTTCCAATATTAACTTCAGATTAAATTCAGACCTAATTTTGCCAATAAGTAGGAATCACTGACTCTGACTATTTTGTGTCAGGCATATTGTAAGTGTATGGTATCCATTACACATTTAGCTATTGATGTTACATATCTTGATATTACTTCTACAAGGTATTTTATTTGGTTCAATTTCTGATTGTGTAATCAGTATTCTGGTGAATACTGATTACACAATACAAAAGCAAATCCTAACTTTAACTGCAAGATTGAAATGGTTATAAAATATAGAATTGGTCCTTTTATTTTTATCATGCTCTAACAAGTTTTGGAGTCTTTTGTGTTTATTGTATTTCATTGTTTTTTTTTAAACTATTGTGTTCTTCCTGTCTACACTAACCATGTTTACCTCAGATCACACTTTCTGCTGAAACAGGTCCCCATGAAAATGTGTGGTTGGTACCACATAATAGGATATACCACAAAAGTCTGTGGTATTATACCTTGATGAATTCTGCTTATCATCCCCACCCCCTCCATTTACAATTTAACCTACTAGCACCTACTACAGCTTTATCAAATGTGGTATACATTGGCCTTACTTTATAGCCAAAACTCAAAACTTGTTCCCCTCCCCTTCCCTCCCGGGCATTATAGCAGTGTTAATGATTCTAGTGGCTCTGCTATTTAATTACACAGTATAAGCACACCTACAACCTTCCCCAAAGAAAAGGGGGAGGGGAGTGGGAGCATGGACAAATTTTCAAGAAATAGAAATGGAAGTTATTCAGAAATCATGCATCCAAAATGAGGAAATGTCAATCGTATTCATTTTCAGGCATCAATTCATACTATAATAGTCTCCAGCTAGGGCAATAGAACACCCTTAACTTCTGTTGGCTACTACTGTTCAAGTTTATCCACTGTCAATGAATATACAGTGGTAATCATGCATATCACCTTTATTCAAAACAGTTCTGTTATAATCATGAAATTCTTCTGTTTTGTGGCAATTTTATTCCAAACAGAGGAAGGTGAGGGGGATGGTGAGGTTGTTCATGGATAACCCCCACACCTACTCAGTGAGTGTCACCCTCCCCTGGCCTTGTCTGCATAACACCCACTCAAACACGTCTGTCTGTTGTGGCCAGAAGAAGCCAACTTTGCCTCCGGACAATTCAGCAGGCTGCCCTCTATTGGTAAAATGTCATCATAGCTTTGTGGTAGACTCTGACATGGCTAGTTGTTTGCAGGTACTGTGCACTTTGTCAAGTTGCACTCCAAATAGTCATGAAAACGATACTGTTATGCAACTGATGATAATTGCTGAAATACCCAACTGTCATCTTATTGCACATGGCATTGTGATTTTTTTATCCCTAGGTTTAAAACTCAACTTCTGTAATAATACCTGCTACATAAAAGATCTGTAAAGATACCTATATTGATTTTCATGTACTTCATTTAAGATCTAATTGTTGTAATTTTCTTTTCATTCTTTTTAAAGTTTGAAAATATATGCAAACTGTCTATATTTACAAACATGCACATTGGGGATCAAACAATTTATATCAGAAAATCTACTAAGCTATATAAGTACCATTTTACAGATGGACAGGACATTAATATCAAAGTAAAAACATAAGAAAAGTACTGAGCTTTAGATATAAACACATGATGTGCTTAATTGCATCTTCTTGCTTATGACATGTATATAAACCCAATAGGAATTAAGTATATTCGTTGCTGTATCCCAAATTGTAGTAGGTTTGGTAAAAACATTTCCCATTACCTTCCATACTCAAATTGCTAAATAACTGAGTATCAAAGGCTTTGGCGGGGAGTCAGAGTTCTGAATGCACTTGTGTTTGTACCACTCAGAGCCAAGCCTGCCTGGACCTCGTTATGACGCACAACTAGTAGATGAATCAGTAATTCACTCATTCCTTGTTGAACCTACAACAGCACTCACTTTGTTTTGTCTCCATTAGACCACCCAATCAGTAAAGGCCTTTCATAAATTCATACAATTTCGCACACATATTGCAAACCATACATGAACTCATTTCCATAAGTAGGCTGGCTTCTATTAAAAATAACAATCATTATTAATCTATTTTGGGAACTATGAACCGCAAAAGTTATTGTTTGGTATTGGCAGCAAACGCCTTTTGTTGCAATGAGTAACTGTTTACTTAATTGTGGTTCCTCTTAATATTAGCAAGGGTAAGTAAAGATGTGCCAGCTAAATGTACTGTCTGTCGTGAATAAACATATTTCAATGGTTATCCGGCAGTGTCGGAGGGGGGGGAGGGGGAGGGAGGAGAGGGTCGGGGGGATAGGGGAGTAAATTTCACTTCTGTGGGAAGCACAACAATACTATAAAATTCAGCTTCAGTCAGGGAAACTCAATCATGTATCATTTTGCCAGCTGGCAGTCACATTACACTGTAATTATGCCTAGTATCAACAGATGTATTCAACCATCACTGGGTAAACACTGTTATTTTGTGTCATTTTGTGTCACCTATAAACAAGTACTGGATTATACGAAATGAAAACAACCATTTTTAGCACTATCACTGTTGTGTCATGGGGGTCAGTTGAAAGAGAATGGGTTCAAATGAATATCAAAAACTAGCTCATGGCAGACAGGCTGGGTTGAATTGGGATCAGTCGGGGCAGTGTGCAAACAGCTTAAAGGCATTGAAGACTCGCCCCAAACCGCGTGCTGCGCTCTGAAAAAGTTAACTTTCCGTTGCTTGCAAATGACGTTTTCTTCTTGTCGCTACAAAATGCAGACAGTAATGAAACGTGATACCTTGTTATCTTTTATCTAGACCTGCGATGTCCACGCTGCGATGTACACTGTGTTGTCGGTATTGACCGTAGCTGTATGTATTGACTGTACACTAGTGTCTAATTACCGACGGTAGCAAGCTGTGTGTGTATTTTCTGGGATCGATGGTGGTGTCTAACACTTCAGTTACACCTCATTCGAAACTAGGTCAGATTACCGGCATGAGACATTTCATTTTGCGCGAGTCTTCACACCCTTTAATAGTTCATCTCCTAGACCTATCCTCCATACTGCTTTCCTAAGAGTACATATTGTAAAAATATCCTCCATACTGCTTTCTAGAGCATACATCTGCTAAACAAATCCTCCAAACTGCTTTCCATAATCTCATTGGATGTTCTTCCCAAAGTTTGGCCAAAGAAACTACAGCTTTGAATGTTTCTTTATAAATCATGTAAATATTTCGTGTGTATGCATGTCGAGTCAAACAGAGATTTTATGTCCTTCTGAGATGTTTTATGTTTGATGCTGCACAATGAATTTATTAGGTAGGAATAGGTATTAACAAAATCAAAACCTTTTTCACTTTGGCTGTTTTCGCCTTTTTGTGTATACATTAACATAACAAGGAGTTGTTGTTCAAAGATTTTCTACTAGCATATTTGAGACAAAACATATAAAGCCATTATGCTCTGGTAAATAAGCAAGACACACAGAGTGTATGCAGTATACTGACAGAAACTAAGTAATCACAGAGTTAGCGTTCCTTCGTCTTTAGATCAGTGGCGGGGCTAGAGGTATTGGTCAGGAGGGGGGGCGACAATGGTCTGTAGGGGCGCTTTCGACACTATCTAAGCAGAGCGCCACCACAGGTTGGCGCGGAGTGTACAGAAATTTTTTGAGTAAAGATACTCCCTAGATCGCCGGAAATGTCCCTTTCCGGGCCGTGTTAATTTGCAGATAATGTGACAAATGTCAATAGGTAGATGAGAGCGCAATAAAAAAGTCAATAATCACCAATAAGTAAAAAGTGGTAAAAAGCTGAATAGGGCGCCAGCAGTCCATTTGAGTCCGTCACAGGGGGCATCCGCCCCCCCCCCCTGACTGTATGGACGCTCCGCCACTGCTTTAGATTGATGTACTTGGCAAACGTGGCCTAGTTGTCGTAATTTTAGAATTATGAATCTCTTATTGTCTTCCTGTATTTAAATAAGTTAATTTTAGTTGATGGTCAAGGACTTCTTTGTTATGTTTGGACACAACGTGACTCAGTTTACTATGCAATGATAATACTTTACAGCTGATGAGGAAATCTGGAAGCTATTTTGCAGTACACATCAGTTTATGGAAAATTTGTGATAATGAACAGAGAATTAATCAATCATAGTTCTTTCATATAGCAGTTTGTAACAATCGACGACGCAAAATCCCAACATTACTGAACCGAGGGCACCAAAGGTATTATGAAGGTACAAGTAATGCATGAGGGCCAGGGGTATATAGTGAGGGGTATATGGAAGTGGGACAGTGTATCAACCATGACAAATCCCATTCCTTGCCCATCAACTTAGTTCCACAAATGGATAAAATGTGTCAAGGCCTATAGGGTAGGTACTGGCTGACAGTAACCTTAGCCTATCCTTCTTAAATTCACCTTGAAAGTTTGAAGTAACATCCTGTATTTGACATTGCATCAACTCTCAATTCTTTCACTTCAGTCAGACTGGAATCATTTAAGATTAGTCCACAATTGTACCATGATGCAAAAGGTACAAAGTATTTCAACTAGGTCCTAGTACCGTTCATAATAACAATAATAACAAGTTCTACCATCATTCTTTAGATTGTGTTCACATAGGAGAACAGCACAAGGTTATCATCTATGGTCCCTCCTGAATAGATCATGGGTGAGTTTACATGCAGTATGTACAGTAGCTAGTGATCTAATGAAGAGCACGTCATCAACATTCTCTGTCTCTCTTTTCCTCAGAAAATGAGGCATTAGATACAATAAGAAATTCCTTCCCAGATTCACTAGCATACTTTACTAAAGAATGGGGAGATCCCCACTTGCATGATGGGGAGAGGGTTTGGAATGTGGTAACAGGGGTTAACATGGGTGTGATGGGAGTAATGATAACTTGCTGCCCAACTCCAGTTATTTTAGCCACCTTTATATATGGTATGGAAGTTTTGGAATGAACTTACAACCTCCAATTTGATTTTTCCTCTCCCTTTCTACCTTTGTATTCCTTTCCCTCCCTATTCTTATGTTCCTGTAAGTCCTGCCTTTGACTCCATTGGCCAATAAGGACAGAGATAACTATAAATGACTTATTATGAAGCATCCGTGTCAGTAATAGTCAATATCACGGTGAATACACCAAACAAACAATGTATCTACGTATTTCCGTAATGGCCATATTAGTTACTAGTAGTTCCTTTCTGAACATCCTATTCATGATAAGTTTAACAACCTTGCTGGAAAATTCTGGCAATTGTTCTTAATCGACCTATTACCTCTATTAAAGAAAAATTGCATGTTTATGGCATTTTCTAGAGGTATATAACTTTCACATCCTATTAATCTAAAAATGCATAATATGACTGAAGTATAAGGCCACAATATTGACTGAAACATTTCATGATATAATCAATAAATATAATGAGATATATTGTACAAAGAAAAAAGTGTTAGTAAACTGCTTATCTATTGCCAAGAGCCTGTGTAGGTAAATATGTCAAAGTTAGAGGGTCTGACATTTAGACCCTATCAGGCAGTGGCATCGCCAAGGGGTGGCCTGGGGGGGGGGTGGCACGTGCCCTTTCCCAAGAAATTGTGCCCCCCTAGGTGCGATTTGTAGTGTTCAAAAAAATATAAAAAAACTATATTTTTTTCCAAACGACGAAACGTATTATGTTCATCAGTAAAACTTTCTTTCCATCGACCATCACAATAACCAGTTGTTTTCTCACTAACAAGGTCACAGAGGCCCCGGCATGAATGCCCTAGTGCTTCACTACTACCCTGCATGAATTACATTAAAATTTCAACACCAATATTTAAAGACATTATCAAAGCTAAAGGGGTAATTTCCATTTTTTGTTTAACTTTTTTATCCGCCTGAATTAAAAACATAAATATCGCACAGACTAAGCCCGAAAATTCTTGAACAAAAAGTTACTTCAAGTTGAAAAATATAGCACCAGATTGCATCTTAGGACCCTCAATTAACCAAACTTTCTCAAAAGAGGAGGGGGACACCTTAGACCCCTCCCCCATGAAGGTATTCACAAATAAACATTTTCACAACAAAACAGTCAATAATAGTTGTCACTATAAAGTACAAAATTTTAAAACAAAAACAGGCAAACAATGGAGCAATACAAAAATGTAACACATTCAGAAAATATGAATCAGCACATTAATTCACTCAGCAACTAATGACTTCCCACATACCCACCCTTCAGCAATCTCAATAAGGACATGGGGTAAAGAGTGAGGGTGGCGAGAGAGGATGGGGTTTAAGTAGAACAATATAGAATGACACATTTAGTAGGCATTATTGATGTAATAGCATACTAATTCACTTAGCAACTTTAATAGGAATTCCCACATTCCCTTCAAGATTCTTAATGAGGAGAGAGGTTGGTGGAGAAAGGGAGGGGAGGGGGTATATAGAGGGAGGTTGAACTTAAATATTGAAGAAGAAAATGCTGATACCTAACATACTACACTTCGAAACAACACAACTGTTTAACCGCAAATATTCCATTCAAGTACCTGGAACAGGTGCTAGAAGTTCACATCGATGGGTAAACAGCAGGGTACAGAGTGGGTTATGAATAGTAGCATGCTGTGAGCCTTACATAGTCTGGTTTATTTGTGACATAAGTGTGGAATGTTTGACCAACAACACAGTCAACAATGACATGTATGTGTATCACACTATCCCTATAGACTTCTACCCTTGAAGTCATTGGTGAACTATTTCTAAGTGTTTATTGTTATCTCCATGTTAGTTTATGCAGCAATGCCAACACATATGGAATGTCTTATCCTACGTACTAACATGCTATTACAATTTTGAACATGACAGAAGAAAAACTTGTAGATGAAAGAATGACTTGCTTGGATTGTGGATCAGTTTTTAAGATAAAAATTATACAGTAATTAATCAATCTTGTTCTTACTAAGGAAATGACCTGAACAGGTTGTAGAACAAGGGAAATTCTAATTGACTAATTGACTAACAGATGTAGCATCAATTGAAGCATTTTATTTATGTCTTTAATGAAAATTGTGGTAAACTGATATGAAAAGAAAGGAAATAGTTGAGGATAAATTATAATGCTTACTTGTAAACAGTTGACAGAAGATCATTAAAATGATACTAGCATATTAACCAGCCCTTGACTAATTCAATTTAAAGGCATAAAAACAATTGACACGATGCTTGATTGTCTACTTAATAATATGATAACTAGTCTAGAAGTTTTTTAATTGTTTTGTAAATAACTGCACAAAATGCCAATCAACACTTCATCGAAGCATATAATATACCAATTATAGGTTAACCAGAAAATGACAATTGAAATTGCTGCAACCCCCCCCCCCCCAAAGTTTTATATGGTTAATTGAACATGGTCCTGACCTAGCTGGACCACAAATCTTAAAGAACAAGAAACAGATAACTACATGACAAACTTAGTAGTGAATGATCCTCTCAATCCTGTTGATTGCTTACTGGCTTTTACCATCAATAATTCCAGTTATTTAGTTACAATGAAACAAGTTTACCTTGGCATCTCTGACACGCTCTTATAATTATAATACTCTATTATTGGTGACTCTACATTTATGTAGGTCACTGGTCTGAAATATTATTGTTCATTGGTATGGCTTGGAAGGGTTGTTTGGAAGGAGGGCTGGGCCCAGCATTACACGCCAATGAAATCATTTGGGCTGTTTGGACAAAATGGATCTGTGACGTCACAGCCATATGCATGTTCATTCCATTTTCAAGGTTGGAGACTTGTGGGAAGTTTCAAAAAGTTAATTGTCTCTCAACCTTTAGTACTTTTATGGTTAGGTATTTAGGCCTTTTGATTATTTTAAGGTTTAGTATTTCAGTTTATCTAGGATTAATATGAGACTAGCTCTGAACTATGCTTAATAATTATAATCCTAGATAATTTTCCATCTTTATTACCTACAGAACCTATACGCTATCACTTCCTTCTCTTTAAATCACTCTTTTCCACATCCAACATTGAAAACTTAATGTAAGTAATTGACATAATTTGATGGTATTAAAGTTTGATGCAAATTCCCCATCTTCTGGCTGTAATATAACAATGTCATTCCAGAAGTACAGAAAAACACGGAAGAAACGAAACAACACTCAACACAAACAACAGCAGAAACCAACAAAATGAATAAAATCAAGTGAAAAAGAAAGAAAAGGGAGAAAACTTTTGGGTCTAGATCTAATTGCAAGCTGGGATATTTTCTGTTGTCTTTTAACTGTTTCGTTAATGCTATAGTTACTGCTTTATGGGAGAAGACAGGTTGGACACATTTTGCTTCAGGATTTCAATATTTGTCACTAATTGATCAACAAGTAATTTAAAAGACTCTGATAATTGTCTTATCCTATTAATTGGTCACATGACTTCTGTGGGCTGGGTCTACAGAAAGCTGACTCACTTATTAAATTGTATAATGAGAACAAAACTATAAGAGGAGGTTTTCAATCTTAAATTTGATATCAAGGATATATCATGTTGAAAAAAGTTATTAAATAGTTAAAAAAAAAATTGGGGTATTGATATAACTTTTTTTTGAACTTTTCAAATGGATATACTTTTGTGGGATAAAATATTGCATTTTAGTGTAGTTTGTGATGGTATAACTTTGATCATAACGGATATTACAGCCTCTTGACTAATCGCGTAACTATTTCCTGTCTACGTGCTCATCTTTCAAGAATCAATTACATTTTGCATCATTCAAATGTCATTGATCATCGTAACCCGAATGAAACTCATGATTATTCACTTGTTAAGGCACCAGCCAAGAAGACTATGTGAAGCTTCCTGCCAGGGATACACGCCCTTGTATCTCTCCTCCGTAATTGCCAAATATTCCAATTATTTTAACGTAAATCATAATAGGAGTATCCAGCTTGCATACCTGTATTTCAAGGTTTTAAAAAAAGAAGGAAAATATTAAAGATGTTTTCTGAGCTAGGAAATTATGCTAGGGTTTATTATAAGATGACCTTTTACTCAATTAATTTTAAAGCAAAAGGAATATGATGCCTTTAGTTAGTTAGTCTATTACAATATGTCTCAATGGCTAGACAGTTAACATACCTGGTAGTATGAGACTAACTATTAAACATTTAATGTAAACAAATCCTCTCTTCTCCCGTCCTCTTTGCCTACCTTTTCCACATTCTTTCCATGCTTCAAATATCATCTTTGTGATCATTTTGAAGATCTATGCTATTTTAGTGTTTTCCCACACCTCTTTGTAATTTTTTGTTTGATTCATATGCACAAAGATTATTATATTTATGTATAGATCCATGTGCACTATGCTCTTTTTCCTTTAATCCTTACTCATTCCCTATTATTTCTCCCTGTCATGGTTCCTATACTTTTTCTACAAAACGAAACAAAAAGTGCAAACCAAGTTAAAATGAAAAACATAAAAAATTAAAAATCTTTATTGATAGATATTTTGAACCTGTACTCTTGAACCGCCTGTTTTCATGATACTCCCAAATCCTCTACCCTTACCCCGGCCATCCATACTCCCTTATCTAGTCTCCCCTTACCCCATCCATACTCCCAAATCCTCTCCCCTTACACCATCCATACTCCCTTTTCTAGTTTGGACATTACAATCGCTGTTACTGCTCTATTTGTAATGATAAGTTTATTTATCAAATGTTCCCAAATGTTGCACTCATGTAGAGAGAATGTAGATGTACATAAATCACACAGTGCTCTCTCTCTCTCTCCAGTAGTAAACAAACCATTCCTTCTGACATAGCCTACATCCTGCTGTGACATATATCTGTGATGTTAACATAGTCATGGTTACCGAATCAATCAAATATTTGGGGACAGCTATTTTATTTTGATTAATTAAGGGTCCTTAGATGCAATCTGGTGCTATATTTTGCAACTTGAAGTAACTTTATGTTCAAGAATTTTTGGGCTCAGTCTGTCCGATATTTATGTTTTTAATTGAGGCGGATAAAAAAGTTATACATAAAATGGAAATTAACCCTTTTGCCTTGATAATGTTTTTAAATAAGAGTGTTGAAAATTGAAATTCATGCACTAGTGGTTAATGCCATTGGCCTCTGTAACCTTGTTAGTGAGAAAACAACTGGTTATTGTGATGGTCGGTGGAAAGTAGTTTTACTGATGAACATAATACGTTTCGTCCTTTGTAAAAAATATTTGTTTGTTTGAGTAATGTTTTTAACATTCAAATCGCATCTGGAGGGCACCTGGGGGGCACGATTTTTGTTTGGGAGGGCAGGTGCCCCCCAGGCCCCCCCCCTTGGCGATGTCACTGAATGTAACCAATTAAAGGTAACAAGCACAAGCAAAAATTACAGATTTCTCAACAAATCTCTCCTCAAAAAGTTTTTGATTTAGTATTAACACTGTCCTTCACTTAGGTTATCTGTTGAGATCAAGGCCTAAAGCATTAATTATTTCTACACATGACTATAACTGTTGATATTGTTCTTGCTACAAGGCATAATTTAGTGTTATTATTTTAAGTAAGTTCTGTAACAGTGGCGGAGCTAGGGGTATTGGTCAGAAGGGGCGAGAATGGTCTGTACGGGCGCTTTCGACACTATCTAAGCCGAGCGCCACCACAGGTTGGCGCGGAGCAAACATAAATTTTTTTTAGTAAAGATACTCCCTAGATCGATGGAAATGACCCTTTCCGGGCCTTGCTAATTTGCAGATAAACGAAGAATAAATAGGTGTCATCGCCATTTTGTCAGAAAATTACACCAAAAAAATGTGACAAATGTCAATAGGTATTTGAGAGCGCAATAAAAAAGTCAATAATCGCGAATAAGTAAAAAGTGGTAAAAAGCTGAAAAGGGCGTCAGCAGTCCGTTTGAGTCCGTCAGGGGGGTCATCCGCCCCCTCTGACTGTATGGACGCTCCGCCACTGTTCCATAACATTGTTGTAGTTATCACAATGACGATGAAAACTTAACTTACAAACTATTGTTGCAGTGATTATTGGCATGCAATACCGGTATACATAAAAGAGTTCGAAATAGTGCTCAAACATGCTTTTGTCTGAGTTAAATAAGCTGAAAATATTTCAGCCTAGAAGTTTAAAGGCATTGAAGACTCGTCCCAAACCGCGTGCCGTGCTCTGAAAAAGTTATCTTCCGGCATGAGACGTTTCTTTGTGCGCGAGTCTTCACACCCTTTAATAATCAATTGCATTTCAAGGCGATCCGAAACACAATTTGGCTCTTTTCTAAACTAGTAATACCTGTGGTACAATCAGTTTGAACTACACAATAGAAGCCACCCAATCACCCCTAACTGTAACACAGCAAACAGCAATGCTTGTCATCATTCATGCAAGTCATACTCCTGTTAGACACAGACTATTGTGAACAATCTTGGTACAGAATAGCACAGCACTAATGTTGTATTATTGAATAGGCCACTTTTTTGGCCTTTTCAAATCACATAAACAACTTTTCAGCTGGAAGCTGTCACATGTTAAATAGTTTGAGTGGTACTACGATACTTTGTGTTGACTCCTTGGAGGCCTGTTACATATGCGTGTATAGTACCTCAGTACACAGGTTAGGATGCTTTCTGTTCGGAGTTGTATAGTAAACACACTTTGCGTTAGTGAAATGTGAACTGTTAATTATCATGAAGTAATTGTTTTATTTGAAGAAATAAATATTCTTATTTATTACCATAGGAAACAAACAATACATCATTAAGAAATAATGGTTTGTGTAACATACATGCAACATATAGGCCAGGGTGAACGACTGGCTGCAGGGGAGGGAGAGGGGCGATGTAGGGGAGAACGTTTCAAATATTTTGAGACATGCTACTTTTATAAATGATATATTCCCCCTCCTTATATCTTTAGACAAATGATCATATAGCTTTCATATGCCACACATTCTTTTTTACTACTGTTGTCACCTAAACACTAATAGCCTCTGGTGAGTTGATGTACTTAATAACCATGATGTCACAGATGAATATAGCTACTGTAATGCCCACACTTACAGGAGTTACAAATCTATCTGACTTACGTCACAGCTGAATGGTCCAAATTCTTTATAAATGTACACAAACAGTTAATTATAGTCCTAAGTTTCTTATTATCAATAGTACAAACACTGAGATCTGAAGTTATCATGATGAAAAAAAAATGAGGGGTGGAGGAGAGACTGAGGGGTGGAGGGAGAGGGAAGGAGGGAGAGGGATGGTGCCTTTGTTTGTTCTGCATTTGTTCACTCTCATTAATTCTGTATTACTTTATATCTTTCTCCTCATTAACATAAATCTAGTAAAATAGAAATTTAACTGGTTCCATGAAGCAATAGCTTGGCTAATTTATAATAAGATTAACAGATAGCTAATACGCTCAATGAGGACTGTTGGCCTCTGTATAAGAAGCAAACGTGGTAAAACTACAAGACTGACCTACAAATATTTGTACATATATCAATTTCACTGTGAAAGAAAAATCAATGTCTTTGGTAACACATTCAAAATTATGGCATTTCTATCATAATTGTTTCTTTTATGACGTAGTAGCTACACACGACCAAGTCTTTACAGTTAACAAAATTATGACCAATCCAGTTTCCTTTCTTTCTTGGAAGAGTTAATCCCATGCTAATCAGGCAGCTCCCAAAACATATATATCTATAACAGTGCTGGTTGCCAAGTAGCACGCACCAAGTGCTCATAAAAACCGGAACCATTTGAGCTCACTATGAGTTTGGAATGTCCAATGGCTTAATAGGAACTTGTGTGTGCATTGGGGCTAATGCGTGGGTGATCTACCATTCAAACACTTCTTCCTATTATCATTTTAATTTTTTTTGTTTTTTTATTCTGGTTGGAGGCCAACAGAAGGTTACCTTGGATTCTTCAGTCTGGGAAGGAAGTGTCTTTGCCACAACCCACTAGTCGCCTGCTGCCACCAGAAGTGAATAACCTAAAACTTGTTCAGGGGGAAGTTTGGCTCTTCTATGGAGTAATATATCCCTTTGGAATAACAATATTAACTACACAGTAGCTATGACACAGGAAGTGGGAGGGAACCAACTAATTGAACAGACTTGTTTGAATGAATAAAAGAGCTGGTTGGAACCTTTAGCTCTTCACATCTTCCAGCGATCTAGAGAAGTGGTAAATAATTACCAGAGCAAATTTCAAAGACTCATCCTAACTTTCTGGACCAGAAGTAACTTATTTATACCTTTCAAATTTTATCAAACTTATTCCAAAATTTACCAAGTGCAAAAGTTTACGATGGAGAGAGCTACTGCAATAATTCTTTTGTCTTTCATTGGACTCTTTACCATTTTTTCAATCGCTGATGGCTGTAACTGTAAAATCAACCATCCTCAGGATCGGTTTTGTGAAGCTTCATTTGGTAAGTCTACTCATTTTACTGGTCATTTGTTTTAATCCTGTTATATTATCATTAATCTGTCTTTAAAAAAAATTCCAAGCCAAAAAAAATTGTCTGCATTGATATTGAATGAAATATCTTATAATTGCATTTTAGTATTTTAAAGTAGAATTTGTGATGTTACCAAAGTTATTTTTCAGAATAAAAGAACAAATTTTTGCATGTCTTTAAAATAAAAGGGTGATTGAATACTTTTTTTTGGTTGCCATACTTACTTATCGAATCCTTTAGCAATGACATTTCGTATCCAACATCTTTCACTGTATTTTCTTGCCAAAGTTTAAATTAAAAAGTAGGCACCTGACCTAATGTTTGGTTACACCTAGAAAATATTTCTTTGTTACTTTTCTCTTTGTTTACAACATAACAAAGACATATTAGATTTATTAGTGACAAAGGTTATACTACAAAATAACTCATTTTTGCTTGTGCAAGCGCAAAGTAGACAGGATGAAAAGGATGTGAGGAACATGTTGAATTATGGCATAACTTTTACAGAAGGTCAATTTAAACATTGTTTTCAAACTGGAAACTATAAACAAAATGAATGACTCCAAAGAAAAAAAAAACTGTTTGTTCAACGAATTTCAATTCCTTAACTCTGACAAAGCATAAACCTTTCAATACTAAATACAAAGGAAATGTCACCATTAAAATGAACTTCCATGGTTTGGCGATCTCTTGATACATCAAAATTATGTCAGTGCAAAAAATATGATGAAAATATGATCAGTCTGGTATTCTCTACCTAAAATAAAAGAGTTTGCAAAATTGGTGGGGTTATATTTTGATCTATGGAATATTTTTTTCTTATAAAAAGAAGACTACTAAAAGTATGAATTGTGGCTGAAAAGAGGAAAAGCAGGAAAAAGAACCAATTTTTATCTTTGTTTAATTTAAGAATTGGTAAACATGGTCATAGCAATATTTTTTATAGGATATAAGTGCTTCTGATAGAGTGGATAAAGTTTGAGAATGTCTTTACATAACATATTTATACAGTGTAACCTTACATATACGCAAATCACGTATTTACCACTATCTTATCACTTGTATTGTTTAGGTAATTAAAAAGTGTCAAATTTTATCTTCAATTAAAAAGCATTATCTTTCATTCTGTTTTACTTTTCGATCACTTTCTGTATACTTCACAGCTTTTGTAGGACGAATCGAACATATTGAGGTTGTTGATATTGATGGCCTCAACTTCATGAAATATACTGTTGAATATTCACGAACTGAAGTTTTCAAAGGGAAGAGGCTGCTATCGCGAGACAGATTCAACCAAATTCTTCTTACCCCATTCTATGGGAGCTTGTGTGGAAGATCCAACTTGAGACGTGGTCTGACATACCTACTGAGTGGTACGTAATTATGTTATTAAGCAACTAATAAGAAATGAAATGGAAACATTTCAAAGAATATAAAGACTCATAGACTGGTGGAGCAACCAGTTGGTTTTGAGGAGGGAGGAGGGAGATGAGATTATAAACTTAACAGAATCAGTGTACAATAAAGACATTAACTCTTTTTTCACTTTTGGTGGCTGGTAGCTTTGTTACCCTCCTTTCCTGCTCTGGTGTTATATTCTTACAGTTAAAGTCTCAATGTGTGTTTGCCAAATTTTAACTTTGACCTTTCCAGCTTACTGCCCTAAAAGCTCAGTAAAAATAACAGCGTTCTATGCAATTTTCATATCAATATTCATTTTATTTCTATTGAGTTATCTGTCGTTAAACAGCTTTTTTCAATTTAACCCACCTGGTCAGAGTGCAGTTAGAACAAGAAACATTGAATCGGCTTCGAAAGTTTGTTTTCCCAAATTTATCAGCAAACACATCAGCAAACAACATAAAGTTACTTCAAGTTGTAAAATATAGCACCAGATTGCATCTAAGGACCCTTAATTAATCAAAACCCCTCCCCTTACATCCCTCCCCCAGGATGGCATTCACCAATAAACATTCTGGCCCCCTAATTAAGTGCTGTGCCCCCAACCCCCCTGTGCGCCCCTAGATTGAAATGTCTGGCAATGCCACTGTGTATATCTGCTCTCTTAATGCTCATTTAAGGATTATTTATTTACTTCATAGACTCCTTTAAGGAGTCAATCAAAATTTTGTGGTTACAAGCACTAATTGAGAAAAATATTTAAACAAGGAAGTTGCATAATTAGTTAATTATATTTCCCTGAAATATGTTATTTCACCATGATTAATTATGAGTGCATCAATTATCTCCTCTAGGAACCGTTGAGAATGATAGCTTGATGGTCAGCTACTGTGACTGGATCGAAGATTGGAGCAAAGTTACTGATACTCAGAAAGAATTCCTTCGGGATGGAGTGTATGACAGCCACTGCAATGACGACTGCAAGGTAAGATTTACTCAGTTAAAATACTAATTTAATATTGCCATATTGACTGAAAGGGATAAATGGGGCTAGAATGCACACATATAGGGGAAGGGAAGCTGTAGAGTAGTGGGAATGGGAAAAGGGATTAGCAGAGGGGTAGATGCCGGTTGAGAAAGGGGAGTTGAGATATAACCCTGGCTGGTTTCAACTAGTAAGTTAGAAAAGTTGGAAACTCTTGAAAGCACATTCACACAAGTCAGATTTACTTTAAAGAAAGAAATTTTATGTTAGGAAGGACAAATTTACATTTCTTCAAAGTGTGTTCTGATGGTGATGCATGGGTACCTTGATAATAAAACTACTCATGTTTTGTACTTATTTCTTATTGTTTTTTTACCCAAGTGACTAAAACTAATGTGCTATTGTTTTCCATTCACAGATTTATGGTACCAACCGATTTGAAAAGTATAACCAAAACCTTCATTCAGACTTTGTCAACGAACTTCAGATGTCTGGTTATTGGACCATGAGAGAGTGTCATTACAACCCAATTGCTTCAGTCACTTTTGGTAGCTCAGACTGTGAGACTGACATGTCATACTGTGCCTTTGACCGTGATGCCGGCATGTGTCTGTGGAAATGGTCCTCCAACTATGGAACATGCTTCAATGAGAGAGAGACCATGTGGCAGATTCTTAAAGGTGCACGACCGGCCTTCACCAATATCATGCAGTGTCGCGAGATCACCAATGAGAAACTCAAGAAAAAGTGCAGGAAATCCATCATCAGACAAAAGAAACTTGAGAGGAGAGAGAGGAAGCAGAGGAAACAAGAGGCAAATGGATCAGAAGTCCAGTATGACACAATGCCATTGGATTTAGATCTAGATTAAGGCCTACATAGCTAAAACTCTTTGTCCATCTAATGCACATTTACTCATGTTGTTCACATACATCATCATTAGGAGGTGTTGACATGTGTAAGATTGGTAATCTCTCTGTGCTCATGGGGGACAACATCATGGCCTAAAAGGTGTGAAGAAGACTGAATCACTTCAAGAGTCCATGGTGGATTTGGTATATTCCCATTGCAGAAGATTTTAACCCTCTGGAAAAGTTATGAAATAATTCAAAAAGATCATGTTTTTCTTTCCTCGTTCTTACTGTCCTCTTACCAAATCACTGACCCTATTGTTAAAAGTTAATGGAATTTCCTTCGGGCCTTTACCATTACTTGAAGTCACTCTCAAACTATTTGACAAGATCACGATTCTAGTCTGACAAAGATAAATAGCGTCATCCCAAAGGGAGATCAATACCATGAATTCTGCCATTAATAATATCCCTCGGCAGCATCTAAGTATTGGGAAATACCTATGATCAGCCAAAGACAATTACGGTTAACCTAACTTTGTGTAAAAGTCAGCAATAACAATTTCCAACTGGTTTCAAAATTGGCCAAATTTGTAAGACACCATCATGATGTACAGTATATCTGTCTGCACGGAATGCTGATCAAGGTTTCAGCATTTACGTTTTCATGGACTTTGATGCTTAATTGACCTTGTGAATGGTTGAAATAATTAATTATGTACCACTTATCAATTAGATGTGTAATTGTTAAAACAAGATAGGTAAAATAAGGAGCAAATGTACATGTTTATTCAGTAATTAATATGTATGCCTAATGTATACTCATTGACACCTACAGGAATGTCATACTCTTGATAATGAAGTAACCGTCGTTTATTTATTCTTCTTGCAGCATTCAACGCATTGTTGCTTTTCTGATCAGAACTTTCTTGTTCACAAAACCTGATTTCTGTAAAGGTCTTATTTTCAGTAAACTCTATAAATAAAAGGGGAATAACAAGCCCCTAAAGTTTTATACAGTTTTCTGGCTGTCCTTTGATTAGCAAATCATCTTTTAATTCCATCAATACACTGTTGATTTGGTGATATTTTCATGTAGATTTATATAGACAGGAGAAATATGGTATATTGTTGTTCATGTATGTATATATGTTCCATAATTGAGTATTTGAACATCAAGGTATGTTGTAAGATTCCTTAATGACCATCCATCCAGAATCAAAACATTATTTATGATATTTATTGCCTTCACTAATCATCAACATATGTTTTTACAATTATCACATTTTCAAGGTTACCATAAAAGTAGAAGTAAAGTAGCAAAGTAAGAAATAGGAGCCAGTCTCATCCTCAGTTAACTGTATTGCTTTATATGTGCATTATTTTATATTTAATTTATGACCTCCAAAATACCATAGAATGGGTTTGAATAGTCATATAGTAATTGAGGTAGAGACTGATTGTAGATAACGTATTCATAGTGAAAGTTAAAGAATGGTAAATAAGATGATAGAGAGGACCTATACTAGAGGGCTTTGGGGAGAGAGATTTTCAAACTTTATTGAATGAATGAAATCTCTTTAATGTTTCTTTTCTATTTTATATCCTTGCACAAACAATTCTCAATGCAATAGTAGTGAAGTATTGATAAGAAGGACCATCACTCATTGACCAAATGAAACAAAACATTGCAATCTGATTTGCCATTTTTCTTACAGAACTTTCACCAGAGTTTGATACCTTTTCTTCCTAATCTGGTACTTTTTCATTGCTTTCTTACTTAAATGTTTAATCTAGAGATGATTATGCAAAGGAATTAATTAAATAGATGGAAAATAAAACTGTTAAATATCTCATATTTTACTCTCTGTTGTCTTTGATGTTATGGTATTGAGAACCATTTTCATGCTGTCTGACTTAATTTATAACAACTGGTGCTACATTTAAAATGGGTAAATTCATGGGGGGGGGGGGGGGATGGTTCAGTGCAATATTTTAGTGAGGATGCATTGTGAAGGATTAGGGAGCAGGGTTGAAGGGGCCAAACAAAGTGGTATCTCTATTCCCACCCATCTAAACCCTGTCAAGCCCCATTTCAATAACAAATTGATCCACTCTTGAAAATTATTTTCAATTCTGCATCTTACTCAAGATTGTCAAAATGAGCTTTGTTATATTAGTTGGTCGGCTGTTTATAATTAGTGTGAACATCCGTACAGATGGTTTCTATGGATTTATTCATACTTTACTTAAACGCATATTATACAAGGCAGTCGCCATCTTCACCAGCCCGGATGAGGGCGCTGTCTCTGAATCACATATCATTACAAGCTTGCTAAAAGCAATGCATATTAATACTGCAGCCATACCAGCATTAATTCTATGATTGGTGCTAAGAAAATCTCACACCTAAAGAAATAACACAAGATATTATGAACACGAAGGATGAGGAGGGAGAGTGTTAGTGGTTGAGGGGAGGAAACAAGAGGGAAGGGAAGGGAAGTGAGGTTAGGGCAGTATTAAAGAGGAGAGTAAGAAGGATGAGGAGAGCTGAAGCAAAGGAAAGGAGAGGGTAAGGACACTGGGAGAAATGAACCTCTAGCTTTATAAATAAAGCTTTTGTTGTCCAAAAAGCATGTTGGTATATAATAAACTGTTGATATGTTAAATGAATCCAATATCACCCTCCCACCACCCATCTTCCAGTGGACCAACCCTCCCCTTCCCCCCTCTCCTGCCCCCACGTTCTTCCTTCAACAAATGTTGTGTTACATTAACGAATGTAGCCCAAGGTCATTCATTCATGCCTTGGTAACACATGCAAAGAGACCTTTCTGAGTAAAACAAGTTCACATTCCATCACAAAAACTGTGCATTCTTAGTACATATATGCTTATTACATAATTGGAAATTACCTCTTCATGCCCAACGGCAACTCCCAATCATCAAAACCTTTGTGTATGAGAACCAGCGGTCTTATAAACCTGATCAAAGAAGGTTTCCCTAACAGTCCTTGAAAGCCTTTTAGGCAAGTTGGTTCCTTCTCAAATTTGCTTTTAAGGATGGCCATTCCAGAGATTTTGCATCTTTTAAAGGTAGAGAGCTTGCACGTAAACCTAAACACCTTTCATGACCTGCCTTCAACATTCATCTTCTTGTTTGTTAGATAACTATCACATATCAATGCTAAAATTCTTTCTAAATTGATCCTTTAAAGTAATGAATTCACTCTCAAATTTAGATGACCTAATAAAAAGGGGCCTTACAGACACTCTGCCTCATATAAAGATCTTTAAAATCCCTGAAAAATACAAAGAAGTGTCTGGTGATTTCCACCCATCCCACAACAGTTATATTGCCCAGTTTCATTCAGACAAAAGTTGCTGGTAATCAAATGTAAGCGATAGCAACAAGAATTGGACAATTTAATCATGAATTAGAGGAATAGGAGAAAAACAGAGCAGAAAGAAAGATATTTAGTTCAGTTTAAATTTAGTCAGCACTCATAGGTATTGGTCTTCCTCTGTCTGGTCTGCTCTTTATGTGGAGGATAAACATACTTCAGTGATAATCTTGTCTCAAAATGAAGATATTGGCTCTTGTAAGTTTGATGGTTTTTGCAGCTGGTGTGAATGGAGATCCTCAATGGGGGCATGTCTGTACCCAATGTGATATGGAACATCCACAAGAGTTCATGTGTCAAGCTGATATAGGTGAGTACTAACCAATAAGAGAACTTATAGGGTCACATTGTTTTAAGGGACAAAAAGTCAATATTTCCCAGCAAACCTGGAAAATTGATGTTGTCTTATTGTTTAGATGCATTTTCTAACTTCATGTGAGTTTCTTTGTGAATTTAATGTGACACTGAAACATTGTCTCATTAGACAAACTGGGACCAGTTGTTTTCCTGAACCTGGTTTTTCTGAGAATTGCTTAATTGTGATAGATGTGCAATACCTCTGGAAGAGGAGGAGAGCTAGGGTGGGAGAGAGACAGCTGAGTTTTGACAGGCAGACACAGACTATGCAAAACTGGAGGCATTCCCCCTCAGTGAAGGGATGCTTCCTAGACATATACACTCCTGGGAAATAGGTTAAATCATGTAAACAATACATGTGGACCTTACAGGCTCTAATGTGATCTATGCAAGTAGACTCTATAGGTATAATAATGTAATCTATGCATGTAAACTATATGTATAGTTATGTAAGCTATGTAAGTAGACTCTATAGGTATAATAATGTAATCTATGCATGTAAACTATATGTATAGTCATGTATTAAGCTATGCATGTAGACTCTATAGGTATAATAATGTGGTCTATGCATGTACACTATATGTATAGTTATGTAAGCTATGCATGTAGACTCTATAGGTATAATAATATAGTCTATGCATATATATGCATAGACTATAAACTAATAAACTATATGTATAGTCATGTAAGCTATGCATGTAGACTTTATAGGTATAATAATGTAAACTACGCATGTAAACTATATGCAAAGTCATGTATTAAGCTATGCATGTAGACTGTATAGGTATAATAACGTAATCTATGCACACAAACTATATGTATAGTTATGTAAGCTACTCATGTAAACTTCCTTTCACAAGTTTTGTTTCTTATCTCCTTCTATGTCATATGTCATACTTATGTTGTGATAGAACAAAAATAAATAAATGAAATGAAAAAAGAAAGCTATACATTCAGACTCTATAGGTATAATAATATAAGCTATGCATGTAGACTGTATGTATAGTCATGTATTAAGCTATGCATGCAGACTCTATAGGTATAATAATGAGATCTATGCATGTAAACTATATGTATGGTTCTGTAAGCTATGTATGTAGACTCTTTAGGTAATATATTGTAATATATGCATGTAGACTATATGTATAGTTATGTTAGCTATGTTTGTAGACTCCATAGGTATAATATTGTAATCTATGCATGTAGACTATATGTATAGTTATGTAAGCTATGTATGTAGACTTTATAGGTATAAAAATATGATCTATGCATGTAAACTATATGTATAGTCATGTAAGCTATGTATGTAGACTCTATAGGTATAATATTGTAATCTATGCACGTAGACTATATGTTTAGTTCTGTAAGCTATATGTAGACTTTATAGGTATAATAATGTGATCTATACATGTAGACTATATGCATACTCACGTAAGCAATGCTTGTAGACTCTATAATAATGTGACACATCAGGCCCGTAGCCAGGGGGGGTTCCGGGGGTTCGTACGAACCTCCCGCCCAGACCAATTTTTTTTTTCAATGGAGTTTTGGCGTTTTCCAGGGCAAATTGTCATTTTTTACACGAAAATGCATATTTAAATATACAGCTCGTATAATCACTTTTCAACGACAATGGGTGCCACCAGGACCGTGGAGTACAATACACGCTCAGCTTGATGTAAAGGGACGTCCACACCTGGCGCCGCGCTGCGCCGAACTTTGCATTAGTCAGAAGCTTGAAACTCTGTGATAGACAGCTGTATCCAAATGTACATGAACTGCTGAGCATCAGAGTAACCATGCCAGTAACAAGCTCAGAGTGTGAACGCAGTTTCAGCGTGATGCGAAGATAACGTACTTATCTGAGGGCTTCCACGACAGAGCCTCGTCTCTCTGCTCTTGCATATGATGCACGTACATTATGATATGAACATTGGCTTGAACGTGGTGGTAAAACCTATTTGCCAGATATCACCCTGAGAAGCTGAGGAAAGTCCATCTCCTATTCAGTGGCGGCACCAGGACATGAATTCTAGTGGGAGGGGGGGCAAAATACCCCTACAAAATCCCCAAATGCCCCATTTTTAGGGTAAAATGGCAAAATCGCAAATTTTTCACAAAATCTGGGGGGCTGCTGAGGGGGGGGGGCAACACTCTCAAGCCAGTTGAAATTTACCCTGATATGTGCCTCTATCAATCATCTATTATGATCACAGTACTTACTTTTTTAGTTTTAATGAGACTGAATGCCAATAAAAGAGCTATTTTAAGAATTAAATTATTGTTGATCATGTGTTTTTTTTTCATTCGCAGAAATTTGAAAGAAAAGATAGGTGTACTTGTATGGTGGGAAGGGGGATGCTGAGCCTCCAAATGAAATTTAAACATGCCCCATGCTTTTTCAGGAAAATACAAACACATTTTTGATGTATTTCTCTTTTTCACTTTTCTTTTACACTTCACTTTTACAATTTCATTGTAGGATGAATTTGCCCTGCCTATGGACAGGCTACCTCTTTTACTCCGTTGTTGGCCCTCTTTAACGATTTTTGTGGCTAAGCTTTTTTCATGTTGTCATTTTTGATTGAAAATGTCCAAAAATTCCAGCTTAGGTGTTCACCAGATCGCTCAATTTCGATGTAAAAATTGCACAAACTCCCTGGGGTGGGAGAGGGAGAACCACACCCTCTCCCTGCTCGGTCGCTCCACTCCTTGCTCGGGCGCCCTCGAGTTTTGACTCCATGGAAATGCCGAACTCCAGTGGCAGCAATGAAAAAGTGGGGGGGCTGAAGGTATGTTCAGCCCCCCAATATTTGTCAACTGTTCCAAGAAGCGGGGAGAATTACAAAATGGGGGCTGAACTTCTTCTTGCTTGAAACACTCGGGAAGTGCCGTTTCCGGCCATCTGGGGGGTTCGAAAAGCTGAAAATTTTCTTGTACGCTCCGCGCCAACCAATGGTGGCGCTCCGCTTAGATAGTCCTACCGCGCATGACGAACCCCCCCTAGGTAAAAGCTGGCTACGGGCCTGCACATCATGTTACAAATGCATGTAGAATAATGGTAACCATGCATGTAATCTTGCATGCAGAAACTATATGTATTCCTATGATCTATGCTATAGATTATATGTAGTAAAAAAGATATGTAACCATGTAATATATTCATACACGTTCCTTAGGTAATCTATACATGCTTAAGGCTTAAAGTATCATGTAACCACTAATGCATTGTTTAAGATATGTCACTTCATTTATATGATTGATAAGCTCTGACAGAGAGTTGTTAATAAATTTCAATGATTTAGTAATGATTATAACTACAACTTGCTTTGTCAAGGGACAACAAATGTGTTCTCATTTCTCTCCCTGTAGTAGTTAAATTTATAACTTCAAAATTTAGGGAGAAGATTTGGTAGTTTATGCAATAGCAGTGTGTGCACAACTGCTTGTTTTTGTTCTTATTATAGTTTTTACAGTCATTCATCCAGTTATCCTTAGCCTCTGTTGACAACTTTGTCCTGTCCCTGTTGTCATGGTAGTCCCTTTTTTTCTGGACACCAGGAATGGTTCGATTTTCTATGGTCCTTGATATAGATGCAAAAGACAAAAGTAGTGACATATTAGTGTTAGGTGCTTATTTTCAACTGTCTTCTTATTACATTTGTTCAACAATTGGTCCCAGAGGAACCTACCAAACACAAGGAAATCTTGAAGGATACACTCAACCAGTGAAAGGAAAACTGGCTT
>KN890998.1:7433-45356 GCA_000934455.1 Apostichopus parvimensis
AATCCGTGCATATATTGGATTTAATCCCCATATGTATTTTATTTAATACGTGTATATATTCGAATTAATACGTGTATATATTCGAATTAATACGTGTATATATTCGAATTAATATGCGGATATATTTAAGCCATATGATTGGCTAATAATATATACGCGTATATATTCCAATTAATACGCGTATAAATTCCAATTTATAAGCGGATATATTATGCAGTGTTTGTCCCACATGGCTTGCCATATACGTTAGGACTAGCGGACACAACACCTATCATTACAAACATACCAATTGTCTAGCCGTTTGATGTTACCTTTCTGCTAGTAAATAAAAAAGCGCTCATATCGTACTGATATTGAAAACCAACCCACATTAATGGCTTGTTCCCACGAAAGCGGTCTTGCTTCACCCTTGATCGACCTATCGAGGGGAGGGCAAATTGTTCCACTCTTTTTCTGCGTGGGAACGGGGCTAGCCCGAGCTTATTACAAGAATGTACTGACTCTACTGAGCAGTGGCATGGCCAGAGAATTCAATATGAGAGGGGGGGGGGGGCACAGCACTTATTTAGGGGGCACAAAGTTTACTTGTGAATGCAGTCCTGGGAGAGGGGTCTGAGGGAAGGGGTAATTTTTGATTAATTAATGTCCTTAGATGTAATCTGGTGCTATATTTTGCAACTTGAAGTAACTTTACGTTCAAGAATTTTCGGGCTTAGTCTGTCCAATATTTATGTTTTAAATTGAGGCGGATAAAATGTTATACAAAATATGGAAATTACCCCTTTTGCTTTGATAATGTTTGACATAAGAGTGTTGAAAATATGAAATTTAAATTCATGCAGGGTAGTAGTGAAGTTTAAGCACTAGCGGTTCTGTGACCTCAGTGACCTTGTTAGTGAGAAAACAACTGGTTATTGTGATAGTCGGTGGAATGAAGTTTTACTGATGACCATAAAACGTTTCGTCCTTTTTAAAAAAGTTTCTGAGATCGCACGATTTTTTTGGGAGGGCACGCCAGGCCACCCCTTGTAGACTCCACTGCTACTGAGCGTAAGCTACGCAGTGGTGTGCGCAAGGGCGGCAGCCCCCCCCCCCCATGTCACCCCTCCGATTATCAGTGCGGGGAAAATGATGGTTCGGTCGGGGATTTTTGCATTCATCCGGGAAGAATTGGGCCGATACTACGAGTGAATACCCCGTCCCCAATCACTTTCTTCTGAACCTCACAAGTATTTATTAGCAAAATGTTGCGTTTAATCCATACTGGTCTAAATATGCCTCAGAATAGAACATTCTACCTCTAGGCCTTTATGTTTCTCCTTGGCATGCATGGAATAAAGTCGGCTTCAATGACCCAATGGTAACACCCTTTTCTATAAGATCGTTCATTCGTATCTGGCCCCTCCCATAAAGATTCATGTTTCTATCTAAATCAGTTGAGAATTTTGGAGTGTATTTGTAGACATACACTTGCAGTTAGACCAACTTATATAGACCTAAATTATAATATAGAGATGCCTCAAGTGCGCCCTGTGGCATTCAATTTCTTTTAGGGGGGAGGACCCCCAGACCACCCCATTACGTAAAGAGTCACCTTTATCGACCCCACGGCAGTCCCCTCCTTTAAAAAGATCCTTCATTCGCCTATGGTCCCTTCCACAAAAGTTCAGGCCCCTAACTTAATCATTCGGGGCAAATATTGAAGGTGTACCTAATCTACATCTCAAGATGTGTGACAATATTCACAAACACAACTAAGGCGGTCTGAATGCATCGCCCTACTCTGCATGGCCATCTCTCAAAATCGTTGGGAATTTTGTTTATAAACTTATTTGATGATCAATCCAAGATTGTACTTCTTCTTTCTGCAAATTTTCACTTTCGATGAACACTAGAGAAAACGGAACGTTATGAAACCGATCATGTTTTCAAGGTTGATGATCGCTGTTTTTATATGAAATCACAAAAGATGAAAATAAAAACAAAAGCCAGGAGAGAAATATAAATAAATATTCTTTATTTCGTATTCAGCACATGAGTTTGGAAAGTAAATGGCAAAGTAGCACAGGACCTTGTTTCCCTATTTAAACTTCTGAGTGACACAGACAATAGATGAGCAGACACATCATCTCCTCGCATCACCCCCCCCCCCTCCCGGCAAGGGTTCAAGGGGTGTACATGCCATTTCTACCCCATACAAAAAATGTAAAAGTATCAGCACCAAAAGTACCTGTTACATCTAAAGTATTTTTTGCTGTTTCCAGGGGAGGCAGTACCAGACCGCAGACATGGTGGTCCGCTTCAATGACTTCGTGACCACACCTTTTCCTTTATAGAATCCTAGATCGACCCCTGACCCCTTCACCCATCTGACGACTCTAAAACACGTTGACATATGCTAACATGATTTTCCAGTCCGTAACGAAGAAATAAATACCATTTCTCTACCGAAGAAACATTTGTCAGAGTAATGAGGAATCTCGTTTTTGATGACAACAGGATTGTGCAAACTTTTTCAAAGATTCAAATAACATTTGTGGTTTTAGAGAGTACAGTACAGGAAATAGGAAGTATGAGAGTCGTTCAGGGCCTGCACCAAAACTTCAACATCTCACACATATACAAATCAACACATCCTAAAACCATGTGTAGACTTAGTCATCCAGTCACTTTAATGGGCAAGCCTCCAAATGTTTATAGGTTAAATTACCTCTACTCCTTTCTCAAACATTAAAAGGTTTTACAGACAACGTCATGAACTGACACCAGTGGTACCACTTTTTCAACATCATATTTCAACATCATATTTCAACATCATATCAAAATAAGTGTTGTGTCCAAAGTCACAAAACTGTCCTTCTTGTGAGGTCAACCTGTCATTTATTTCTCTCCCCAGTTAGATCTCATTTTGCACCTTCTTTCAGTGAAAGTTTTATCACTGTTCTTTGTAATATTATGATCACTGGGAATACAGACTATGTTTAATAACTAGTTTGATACGTTCGACCCTACACAGCTCTCTAAGTGTCATCTATTGTGAAGAACACATGAAAGGGTGAGAAGACTCTTTAAAAAAGAAACGTCTAATGCCGGTAATTTGACCTAGTTTCAAATGAGGTGTAACAGAAGTGTTAGACACCACCATCGATCCCAGAAAATACACACACAGCTTGCTACCGTCCGTAATTAGACACTAGTGTACAGTCAGTACAGCTGCGGTCAATACCCACAGCACAGTGTACAAACGATACAGCGATGGACATCTCAGGTCCAGCTAAAGATAACAAAGTATCACAGTTCATTACTGTCTGCATTTTGTAGCGACACGAACAAAACGTCACTTGCAAGCAACGGAAAGTTAACTTTTTCAGATGGCCGCACGCGGTTTGGGGTGAGTCTATAATGCCTTTAAGAGCTATCCTTGGAACAATTGGCTCGCATCAGAGAAATGATTTGCTCCCGAGAGTTCTCTTCTAACTGCGGGGATTTCTGCAACTCATCATCCACTCTGAAGACAATACGATCTTGTCAACGACGCTACGTGGAAGATCTCTGGTGGTACCCATCACCCAACCCGTAATGATGTGAGATGCAGTTTCTATGCTATGGCAGTCCCTGACTGTTGCAGGTTTAGACGAGAGGCGAGTCGTTGACAGCACAGATTACATCACGTGGGTTGCAGCAGAGCATCAAATCTGGAGAGATAATAGAAAATAAAAAGAGTAAGTGGTAATATTATATGAGGCTCATTGTTCTCAAAATAGAAACAATCACAATAGATTTATATTTATCCTTCTGTTCCATTCTATACAATTTCACATACAAGTCAGAAAATAATAGAAAATATCCCTCCCCCAATCCCCAACACACCCTACCAGCCTTTGCATTGCTACAAAAATTGTGACTGAGCCACTTTCAAGAAGGTTTCTAAACTTTATCTGAGAAAACAGTAAAACTATCCGTTTGATCGTTTCTTAAGATCCACTAGTCTTGCAAGAAGTAAATGTGTAAAAGTAAGTTGGCCTGACGTTTCAATCCTAGCAGGATCTTCTTCAAAGGCTAAATGACAAGTAACAGTAACAGAAGGGACATAAACATGCACAGAATACAGACAGGTTAATGAGCATGGTGACCACAATGAGAAAGATTAGTAGACAAGGGATGGAGAGAAGAAAGAAAAAAACCAACAGGGGAAGAGGAGAGAGGTAGGAGATAAACAGTGGAGGGACAAAGAGAGGATTATGGGAAGGGGGTAGGGAATAAACTGGAGAAGGAAAAAGACAGAAAGGTGTGGAGAAAAAAGGGTGGAAGAAAGCTATGAGAAGAGGAGTGATTTGGGGTGGGGGGAACAAGGGGAGAAGGAGAGGGGGGGGGTTTGTCCCCTTCAGTTACTGTTACTTGTGATTTAGCCTTTGAAGAATATCCTGCTAGGATTGAAACGTCAGGCCAACTTACTTTTACACATTCTCCTACACAGGCTCTGTAGTGGATAAGCAGTTTGCTAACAGTTTTATTTTATTTTGAAGAAGTAAATGTAACAATAACAATAATCCGGAGTTGTTTTTGAACCGAACTCCTCTTTAACTCACCCCTCATCCTCTCCATCTCCTGGGGTTCCCACAATAATCACGGTGGCATCATCACCATCAGATTCCTCACCGATAGCATCTCTGGATGTAAAGTAGACAAATAGACCGATTTATAAAATTAAAATGAACCTCTGAGGTATCCAAACTGCGGCTTATTGAATAAACCTTTGATAAATCTTTCATGCCATTAACCCAATGCATACCAACTGTAAAAAACAACTTGATAAACATTTTTTTACACATTAAACATGATATAGAATTGTTCATAGCTTTGCCACAGATTACAGTATGTTTTTTTCTTTTTTGGGGGGCAGGGGGCTGGGTGGAGATGTGGATTTATCATAAAGGTATTTCACAGAAGGAAGCAAGGTAGCATGATGCCGTCAAAATTCATAAATACGTGGTTGTCTTACTCTGTAAAAATCTGTAAAATTGTGGTTATGTTCCTAATGCCTACTGGCAGAAAGATGCCAGTGCCATATTTCTGTGATGGCCAAACAGTGACATGCAATCGCATTAAGCCGGTAAATAGCGAAAACTTTTGAAACTTGGTGAGTGAATGATATGTTTATGTTGAATCTTCTTATAACACGATCACTTTATTCTTCTTGCCTGGTCAAGAATTTATCGCCACGGGAAAAATTACCCCTGCCCAATAATTTCCCGGGCAAATTTGTAAATAATTGTTGTGGTTGCCCCCCCCCCCCCTGGACAATCAGGCCTATCATTTTGGTTGTCTCGAAACAATAACAATCACCAAAATGTACACTGTAGGAGAGGTGTTTGGGTTTGGTGCATATAACACCAGCTACGGGGTGACACCAATTTGATCATTTTATCTATTCGGGGGTATCCTAATTTACATAAATGGTACAAAGAGTGATTCTCTTGTATTACAAACCTGACATATTTGGCATTTAAAGGATTATCTTCAGCAGCTGTTTCTTCTGGTTTCTCGCTATCTTCCAGTCTGTTGCTAACGGACTCCACATCGCCGGGGAGAATAACTACGTTCTCTTTGATCTTTCCACTGTTAAATCTGGAGGAGATGTCAGCAAAAAAGACATTAATTTGATGAAAACACACAAAAGATGAAAAAGAAAGGAGGCCATAAGAAAAAAATGGATTGATTGGAAGATTATCTGAAGTGGCTTTCAGAGTTGATTTTGATCAATTTTAAATGCTGTTTAGTTTGAAATCCCATACCTAGAGGTGGATCCAGGGTAGGGACTAGGGATATGGGCAGGGGGGGGGGATGGTCAAACCCACACAAAGTTTGAAAGTATTAGAAGCACAAACTTGTGTGTAGACTTAAATTGTATACCTAATTTAAAGCCAATATATGCCCTAGAATGCACCACGTCAAATCTAATATTTGAATATGTTTCTGAGGGAGGACCAACAGACCCTCCTACATGACAGTTGCCTTCAAGACCCCAGTGCTACACCCCTCCTCTTCAAAATCCTGGCTCGTAGTCGTACTATTTTCGTGTAGTCGGATTTGGGGATTGGTTCTCGGACTCAGGACGTATACTCATGCTACAAGCCTGCGATTACTGCCAATAACAACTTGAGAGAAGTTAAATAAGAGCAAAACTCCTTTTTAAGACAAAATTGATGATGAGATCAGCTCCTTAATCCAGCGCTTATTAACCTTTTAATAACATTAAAAAACTTTAGTTATGATTACACTACGTTAATTACATTAACAGACATTAAATAATATTTTAAATGAATTTCAGCGAGTACTTACGATTCTTCAGTTGGAATATTCATACTTGCAGGAAGAACAACCAATGACCTGGCAGTGTTGGCTTTATGGTCGTTACCTGTGTAAAGAAAAAGTAAATCAAAGTGGGTAAAAATCTAATTTTTTTATCTTTATTCAAATCATCTTTGTTATATTTTGTAGAGGTGAGTAAAGTCTTATATATAAATATTTTAGGTGGAAGATCAATATGTATAATAGAAAAAAAAAACTTAAAGTGGCAGAATTAAACCTAGTGTATGGAGTAAACAAAGATTTTTGACCCTCCAAAAGATGTTGAAATTATTTGAAATTAGTTGAAATTATGAAATTAGTTGTAACAGGAATTGCACTTCCTCTATTAGCATTTCACACAAGCCAATTGATAACTCTAGCCCACAATTCACCTTGAACCCTTCTCCATTACTTCTCCACGATGACTGCAAGAGAGGCTAACTTCTGCCAAAGCAGGGCTCGAATTAACCAACCTTAGTGTCCATGCCAGTTGAAAAAATGCCTTCAAATCATCTGTTACCGAGGCAACTGCCGTGCCACTTCAATCAAGTTGCTGTTAGTGTCATCAAAGTTATATCTCGATTCTGATTTTCAAACTTAAACTGGGACTCAAAATTTTCCTGACCAATATCTGGGCCAGGAAACAGCTATGCTGCTGTGAAAACTTCACAATCTTATTTAACAAATGACTGCTAGAATCTTCCTGTTTTCAATTCATTTCTGTAAACACTGTAAAGATTGCCTTTCGAAAACTAAAAGGATGCTTTGGCGCCATGCCGCTTCAATGATAATCCAAAGTCATGTCTCTGAGAAGGTTGCCCTGCCCCCTATCGTGTCTCAATTCTAGCCCTATGGCAGTTACATACTTAAGCAGGAGATGTATTGTTCTAGCATGAAGATCTTACCGTTTGATAAATCTTGTGAGGAAATACTAACGTCAGGGAAACTGGCAGGGACAGATCTATAAGAGAAAGAAAAAGAAGAACAGTGATGGCTGTCTAGCATTTGGAGATAATTTTGCAAACATTTTTCAACCAATCAATACAACGTTTTCAAGTCTTGTCTTTTCTATATATTTTACATCATTTAACTGTTTTCAATTAACAGGATACTCCAGCATTTTCTTCTTTTATAGGGGTGGGGGAGGAGGGGGGTTGTGACTGATATCTAGGCATCCTGGTAAAAATTTGAAATCAGTTCCTTTGTATTACAATTTTGATATCAAATGAAATTGTTTCAGTATGAACCAAGAGTGAACTATCAAGCAGGTGACGAGAGTAGCCCAGTTGCAAGCTGACAAACTCATGCTATTTTTTTCTTTCTTTTGCAAAGCCACTCATGAACTTGAATATCACAAAATGCCAAGAAAAGAAAAAGTCAGTAGCTTGTTTTGTTGAAGGTTAATTGTCAATTCAAAGCAAACATCCAACCAAACCACCCCCCCCTCCACCCCCCAAAAAACAAATACAAATCGACTACAGTAAGTTTGAAAGAAAACCAATTTAAATTGTTTCAATTTACTTTTCAAATGAATCGACTGACATAGTATGTACATCTTGCCAAATTGGGTGAGAACTTGTGGGAGGGCTTTTCTAATAGTTTGAACACATTACAACATTACAACACATTACAACAAGGCGGAGTGTATAGCCTAGTGGTTAACGCCGGCGTCTCCCAGTCATGAGATCCCCGGTTCGATTCCCGCCGACAGCAATGTTTGTGGTCTGGCAAGGGTGTTGTTCAATAACAACTTCCCGACATGGACGTTAAATGGATGTGTGCCGAGAGATTGGCTTCGGTCAGCTTGCGAGTCTATAAGCCTCCATGGCTTCTTTCGTGAGTTCCTGCTTGCGGGAAGATTACATATACATACATACATAAATACATACATTATTTTGACTATCTTGGCAAACGCTTCTCAGTACTTACGCTATCGTCCTTGGAATTCTGAGTTTCATAGGAGGAACTGGTTCTTGTTCTGTGCAAAATCAAATTTGGATGAGTTACAAAAGTACAAACAAACTTCTAAAACATCAGTTGAGGTTTCGATTAGATGAGTAACAGAGGAGGAAGGAGGGATATTAAAAAGGATAGAAATTTTATATTTAAGTTATGAAGAAGGAACAAATTGTAACTATCCTGGGCAAGTTTGGAAACTCCTACATTTATGGTGTTCTTAGAGATATGATGAAATTTTCACAGTTTGCACTGTAAGTAGACTTGAAGCAAACAGGTGTGATGTCCCAGTTGTACACTGACAGCAAAATGATTGTTTTTAATAACGTCATGTTTCAACCTTGATTAACTTTTGAAGCAAAATATGAAACAAATTTGTTAGTGTACTTCTATGACATCATACCCATAAATTTCTTGAAAGTTCAAATGTTGTTATCTCAAAAATAGTCATAACTTCTACGTTCAAAGCATTTCTTTTCTGTAACATTGTATAACACAAACATGACAGACAAAAATAGGGGTTACTGTGCCTCAGAAAGAAGATTACTGCAAAAATGACCTGTTAGTGAGTGCAAACTACTGTACCAGAATAGCAAGAAATTTTGAAAAAGAATTTGTGAAAAATTAATCTTTGAACATTCATGGGAGGTTCCTTAACGTCTTTTGCTTGACAATATTGTCTGTAACAATCATATGTTTTCCTATTAAATATGTGTGGGTCAGGGAATTCATAATTTATCCAGTATCACAGAGCAAAGTGCTAGTAAATTTGGTCAAATTGTAACAGAAATTTGAAGATTATATATCTCAGTAAAAATAAGGACTTGCGTTTTGCAGTAATGTCCTTAGGCTTTTCATGAGAAACAAAATTCACAAGTTTCTTAAAACTGCTATATAAACTTTGAACAATACATCTCTAACGCTAACTTAATCTTCTTTATATGCAACATGATCATCATAAATTTGGAAGTTGGACTTACCTTTTGAAACAGCTTGTTGCTGATTACCAACTGGTTTGTAGCTTGCAACAACTGTACTGGTGAAATCAAACATGAAAATGGATTGCTTTAATATATGATACATGCTAAGATGGCCTGAGTTGCAGTATGTGCTGCAACCCCTTGCTTACAATACTTAATACATTGTGTTCTCCCTTGAAATTTCATCCTCATGGTCAAGTTCTCTCGGCTGATGAGTGCATATAAGTGTACCTCTAACACACCCCTTGCCCTACTATGCACAACGTTAATAGGCAATGTCCCAACACGTACCAGGAGCCCTGGTAGCCAGAGTTCTTGCCAATGGAACCAGTTTTCACAGTACAGTAGGCCTGGTGATTTTCAGTTCAGCTGGTGCCACCACTATTTAGGATGCAATTTCAACAACATTGGTTTTAATCCTGTCAACACACTCAACACCCCTCTCCCTTTCCAATCTGAAACTGCTGTCCGTGTTTTGATTTTGCTTAGGAACTGTATGACTGTTGAGTCCCACTAATGGCCAAGGTCAATTAAGGCATTGGGCCATTGGCTAACTTTTAAGTCATAACTCACTTCAGCCAAGGGAGGCAAGTGTTATACTGTGGCCAAACAAAGGCCTACGTTACGATTGGCCTAGGCCTAACTCAGAGTAGGGCAAACCATCAAAAACTTAATATAAAATTTGACGATTAATTGTTCTCGTAAATTAAACGTTTAGGAAGTTACCTTTCCGTATCTACGATCGATTTAATTTTAGATGTGCTATGCTTGGCTGAACAACCTGTTCCACAGAATTTTTCGTGAATGTCCATTAAATGTAATGCTAATTCAGAATGTGTCCATCCACCTGCACTTTTGAACTGTTGCCATCGGCAGTGTGCAGACATCAGTAATACACCAGATTTCCTAGTGCGTTGTCTTTTCGCTTTGGCCGATCTCGATTTTACCTCACGACTCGAATACATTTTTGGTCGATCACGTTTCCTATATGCTTTGTTTTTCTGCAATAATTGTTTTGGGAATTTCTTCCGGGTCCGACATTAGACAAGGTCTTTTGTTTTGGTAAACACCACCTACACACAGAATGACACATCAAGGAGGGTATACACAGAACACAACAGTATGGAACGCCAAAAGGGAAAATTTTGACAGCAATGTGCCAATAAAAAGAACAAAAAGATGACGTTCTGTTCATAACTTGATAACAGCGAAATTTTAAATGACAGCAATGTAGTTTAAAGGCATTGAAGACTCGCCCCAAACCGCGTGCGGCCATCTGAAAAAGTTAACTTTCTGTTGCTTGCAAGTGACGTTTTATTCTTGTCGCTTCAAAATGCAGACAGTAATGAAACGTGATACCTTGTTATCTAGACCTGAGATGTCCACGCTGCTATGTACACTGTGTTGTGGGTATTGACCGTAGCTGTATGTATTGACTGTACACTAGTGTCTAATTACCGACGGTAGCAAGCTGTGTGTGTATTTTCTGGGATCGATGGTGGTGTCGAACACTTCTGTTACACCTCATTCGAAACTAGGTCAGATTACCGGCAACATGCGTTTCTTTGTGCGCGAGTCTTCACACCCTTTAAAGTCATAACGCCCCAATCTGAAGTCACAACCACCTCATTTGAATTTATAGCGACGTAGGTTAAACTAACCACCACGTATTTTTAAAGTGCCATCGATATCGATTCTGGGCACAAAAACCAAACAACTTACCTGATCTCTCAATAGAACAACTGGTATGTGTACTGCCATGATAGAGAGTGACCCAACTGGCCAGAATGAAAACTCCTGACTCGTGACCCACCTGTAGAATACACAGACTATATATCGACGTTGTTGGACGTAGAAATCAAAGGAAGGAAGGGAAGAAAGAACTTAGTCGGCAATGGGGAGGGGAAGGGTTAGGGTAAGGTGACGAAAGTGGAAATGGGAATAAAAATATTGTAGATATAAATTACACACTTGTTGGACTTCATGGTACTACCGATGTTATGGGACAACAACTTAATTTCCGCCTATACAGTACGATTTGTTCCCGAAATCTGCAGCAGTAATTTGGAATTGATTGTAACTCGATTCACTCGGTCGGACCAGTTGTAGAACAGGTATCAACGGGAGCGGATGTGTGTGTGGGGGGTGGGGGTGGGGCATCGAGGGGTTACATCTACCCCGTGCATAGTGCTAATGATAGACAGCCTAATGGTGTTTACAGGTACTAGGCCTATACTTTTGCCACATTTACACAGTAGGCAAACAGATAATACTGTATAGGTATCAAAGTCCACATCCACGGTACTATTAAAGAAATCTTCGCAACAGGGGAAACCCAGATGATTTCGTCATAATCAAAATGACTATAAGCGACTATAGTTGATCATGTACATATATTAGTTGTATCTGGCTGTTGACGTAACACAGTTAATTGCCACAGAGAATTGCGCAACTGGAATATTCTACGCAAACCAATGTGAAACGTACGGAAGTGTATAACGGACATGTCAATTAACGTTGCAATGATATTGAACAATTCGTCAAAATGACAAGAATATGAAAATTGACGTTTAGTCGGCCAGTACCAACTCATCAAAGTGACAAATATCTGAAATAAACGTTTTATCGAGATGCATTAACTCGTCAAAATGGAGAACATTTTAAAGATAGACGTTTTGACGAAATTATCCAAGATTTTTGTTATTTTTCCAGATTTGGAAGAGTTCAATTTTCAGGTTCTTGTCATTTTGACGTGTTGATGCATCTCAACGAAACACCATTTTTAAGATTTTGATGAGCTGGTATGATATCGTCAAAACACCATTTTTTCAGATTTCTGACGATTTGGTATGATGTCGTCAAAACGTAAATTTTTCAGATGTTTGTCATCATGACGTGTTGATGCATCTCGACAAAACGTAAATTCTCAAATTTTCGAAATTTTGATGACTTAGAATATGTCGTCAAAACGTCAGTTTTCAACTTCTTGTCATATATTGACGAGTTGTTGCATCTCAACAAAACGTCAATTTACATGTCACTACTACGCTTCCGTAGATACGTGACCAATTTCGTTGATACAGTTCAGTTATATATGATGAGTGGGGATTTCCAAAAAACGACGGATTCTCTTACGTTACAGATCTTATCTTTCATTTTCATTAACGTGATATGTTTGAATGAGGATGTAGTTTATGAATTTGATAAACATACCTTAAGAGAGTAGGAGAATGAATTTCAAAGCCACCATACTTTTATTAGATTTCTTTAAACGGGTATATATGCTAATAGCCAGTTTGCAATCTTTAAACCTAGTTTTGATTTTCAATCGTGAATCTCATTAACGCGACTTTGTTATACTATAACCTATAGTCTAAGCTTGATTATATACCACTTGAAAACAGGCAGAAAAATCTATCTGAAGGTTGGAACTTAATGAATAAAACTATAGCAAATTAAATAAGACAATAACTACAACAACTCCAACAACAATAACATCAAAAACGAAGTTGTATGACTATAACACCCATGTCAACAGCCTACATATAAAGTGTAACGGTTTGTACCAGTTGTGTGTGACTCTGAGAACTTAGCGCTTCCTACATCGCCTTGGAGGTACTACGTACTAGCCGACAGAGAACTATAGAGGTTACTCAACTTATCTACAGCACTGGAAGTTTTCCGATAACTTGGGTAAGTCCAAATATTTATTATTGAAGCAACCATGCATATTTTACTTTAAGAACAACGGAATGGTATAGTATCTTTCTGATATTCTGAAAATCATATGTAATACTTTATATACGTTTATATTTTTCCATTTCGGTATATGCCCTAACTCTTAAAATTTGTAAAGAAAAAATGTTAACAATTCTATTCAGTTTGAGAGTGTTCATTCTGATCAACTTTCATACGAAGAATGAATTCGGTCTTTTCATGAAGAGTGAAATACAATATAATGCAGAAAATTACTATTCGATATACCTTACATTTAAATTCACTCTGTTAAAGAATCGTCATACTACATACGTGATGTAAATCTAAAAAGTGAGTTTGCATATACTCCATATGTTATCATTTAAACTATAAAAGGTACAGACAGGGGCGTCGAGAGCCAAATCGGGTCACGTGATACCTACGCCACGGTGGATCCCCTCTATTGAACTCGTCATTGCATACCTTAAATTTATCATGACGATGAAAATACACACTATTCTTTATTCCATATTTTCCAAACGGGACCTTAATTTTTATCCCGGGGCCCCTGGGCTGAAGCCATCTGACCCCTCTCGTCAGACTTGTGTATATGGTTAAATGGGAGGGGGTCGATATATTTGACACTGAGGGCTGAGAGTATAGGATTCAAATATATTTTGTGTTCTAAAATACCCAATCAGTGTCGCATGCATGGTTGCATACCTGAAGATTATCCGACACAAGTAGCCTACTTATCACCTTCCTCCACTCCTCCGTCGTCCTCACCAACCCCCCGCCCCCCCCCCAGACCCACCCCAATCCAGCCCTGACTAGAATTGTGGCATATTATGTGTACCATTATGATGATCTGAAACCATAAATTATAATCACACTAGTGTATAATTCATACACTCATCAAAAGCTATTTCTGTACAGGAAGAGACGTGCGCATTCAAACCGGCAGCTATACCAATGCTAAACAGATCACCTTTTTATACGTCTTGGAATCGAGACATTAATGGCCTATAGGTTTCCCTAGTTTAAAGTCCAATTATGAGTCACGTTTCCTTCTATAGGATGCATCGAACATGATTGTGCAACATATCTAGCTAGTTAATATAGCTTAAAGAACCGAAATATGCTAAACAGACCAGAAAATGGTCACCTAGTACATGCAAGTACAACTAAATTGATTCTTGCTCGCAACATAAAGTAAATGCAGGTCATAGCGTTTGCACAGTATTTTCTGTCGCCACCCAATTTCAGTTGAACACAAACTTAATGTTAATTTTTCATGAAATCTTCACCAATGACTTGAAACAAGTGTTAAGGTTGATGAAATCCCATCTTCATTGGTCGCAACTAAAATTTAGGACCCACTTTGACAAATAGCTTAAATTTTTGGAAATTTGGGACTTTATGCTTCTATATGGATACTGATTTCATTGCGATTAATATCTCTATTACTCCGCGACTTCAACTAAGTCAACTATGACGTCATATGATCATGAAAGGTGATTGTATGTATACTGCCGTTAATCAGTTAATACAAATTAAAGACTTTTGTGTTAATTTTCGTATTTTTGCATCTGTCTGTTTCACTTTACTTTTCTCCCCCTCCCCGCCCCTTGGGGGGGGGTTCCTTTTTAACAAGCTGCAGTCTATCTTACGTACTTTTGATGCTTGGACAAGTCTAACGCATATACACCCCCACCCCCTCCCCACCACCACCACCCCAAACAATAACAAGAAAACCCAAAAGAAGCGATCGCCACAAGGGACACTTAAACATACCTGTAGTGATTACAACTATTTGGAAATTAGTTTTCTTTTCAATATATTACTTTTAGTTTTGAAAATTGAGATTACTCTGTTGCCATATTTTATATATATTGTAGAATACAATTGTTTATTGATTTTCTGTGCATTACAAGTTCAAACTTGCCGTTTACGGGAACAGAATGTTTGAATCTTGCTTGTTGAATAGAAACCATGCATGCATCCGGTTACAGCCGCAATCTATGTAAAGATTTAGTCCTTTTCACCATGCAGTAACTTATTTATTCCAGAAGTAAGCATTACAAATAGGGACTTTCCTTCTCGCCACCGATAGAATACATTTACATAACAGTATGCTTAACGTGCACAGTCATGCCTGAATGGTAGTATTTACTCACTTTACATCCGGTCCCTTGATTTATATATAACTATACCTCACAAATAAGCTTGGTTTGTAAACAAAAACATTTCAACATATAAAATTGGAAAAGTTTTCGAAGGATTTGAAAGTCAGTTAGTAGCTTAACTTGATGCCTTGAAAACATAAACAGTTTTATTTCAAACGGATGTTTTAAAGTTATGCCGACTTTCCTCGAGTCGAATAATTAATTGGAATTTACACTAGATTAATATATCTTTTGTTCAAGAGGGGAGGGGGTTGTAGGTAAGGGGGGGGGGGTTTCGATGGTACTGCAGGGGATGGTCTCGTATGATCTACAGCTTAATAGGTCCTTGCCTTGGATTGCCTATTACTGAAATCATTTGTTTCCTATTTACAACTAAGATTCAGCTGTATATATAGTTAATACTGCGTCTTGCTATATATATTTTCCACCACCTGGCGGGGATATGGGAGTACGTGGGGTGTACTGACCCCCCCCCCCTCGACCCCCCTCACCCTGTTCAACCAGCCACAACAATTTAAAAAAAGTCCTTAGAGGGACCTTGTGCTTAAAAATTATTGTAGACTTTCTTAAAATTGTTGTCCAAATATGCTTCAGAGTTCATCATTCTTAACGTTAAAGTTTTTTTTTCATTGGGAAGACCCAACAAACCACTGCATGGGAGTCGCTTTCAAAGACGCCAGTGCCATAGCCCTCCTTTAGAAAACCCTGGTTCCCCCCTGGCCACCATTTAGCCCTCTTCATCCCCTCCTTTCATCCAAACAAACTAATCGATGACAATATCAACTTTGAATATCATTACATCTGATACCTTTGTTTCTAAATTTAATTTTTATCCCGAATTTTTACAAACATTTCATTTTATTTTTCTGGAGCGTTTATATCATTTTCAATTTTTGTTTTACCCATTCCTAGAAACTGAACCACTTGACCACGATGACTGATCTTATGACGGTAAAAGCAGAGAACTTTTATTCTCTCTTTCGAAGCAAAAATTCCGCCGAAATGCGACAGGCAGTACAGAAATTATCCCAAACTTCCGGTTTCGATAAGAAGGATATGGCATTTTTCGTTATTATTCTACAATCAACGACTTCTCGACTTCGTCATCACGTGCTCAAATCTAGTGAAGCCAAGGCAGCTGTTTTAGAAATATTAGACAAAGCCACTGATCCATGTGTAAAAGATGTGGAATATATCACAGAACTGTTGAAACTGCATGATGCCGCGTGATGAACCGTTGCGGATTTTAATACATTCTTGATTCTTGATTAATGAACATCCTCATAAGCAAACTTGCTGTCCCGGATGTGTAACTTAACCCTGGTCATTGGTAACTTGTCACGCCTACACACCAAAGTGTGCACAATTCAAACAATCTTTCCTGGGGCACCACAGTGCACCACAGCCACGTGTCCCCTGCGGGACTTCCCATAGGGTGCAGCCACAAACCGGCGCACGCAACTATATTTACAAGTCACCTCGTAAGTCCCCATTTATACACCTGGGTGAAGAAAGGCAATGGAGATAAAGTGCCTTGCCCAAGGACACAACGCAGTGATCTAGCCAGTGCTTGAACCTGTAATCCTTAGATCACAAGTCCACTGCCTTAACCACTTGACCACATTGCCCTCACCAATCTCTATCGAGCTTTTTTTCTCCGTGTGTGATCGTGTGTGGCTTTAAATATTAAAGGGATGAGCCAAAGTTATTTTTGATATGGTTGTATACCTTTAAATGTACCCTCTAGTAGCCAGGTTGTTATTCTAATGAACACTTGTAATTTTGTGTGTGAAATGACCATTTTAACAGCTGATGAGGTTCATCAGTTAAAGTGACTGGACTATGTAGTCTACTATATACGCAGACCGTTAGGTCAGGTCCTGTCAGTACTGAATGGGAAAAATACAAGACTTATACTGCTTCAAAATGACATGTTGATAATGTGTTGTGAAGTTGTCATGGAGACGCGATGTTTAATATCATCGCAGAATATCCTTTCGGTGATATCAAGTTAAGTAAATTGGACGTGTACATTTCTTTTGAGTTATTAGAATATATAAAACCATGAATTAACTTTAACATGAAATGAGGCGCCGAGGCTTCATCCTCATTTTAGCCTTAAAGAAGCATTCCGGGGATTTAGCAAATTTTAAAAGTTGAATATCTTGAAAAACCGAGTAGCGAGAGAAACATGACTTGTTCATAAAGGTATCCCTTTTTCTTAATTATATAACATATATATATACCTTATCAAGGCTAAACTGCCAGTCATCGTTTTAATATACCTTAACTATGTGTCATTCCTGTTTTTGCACATGAAACTTGACTGTATTAATATATATAATTGTATTGACCGTATATTGACTTCTTAACACTGTATATAGATTTACATAGTCGGTCTATGGAGTTGCATAGACTTTATATAGATTTGCATAGTCGGTCTATGGACTTGCATAGACTTCATATAGCTATGCATAGTCGGTCTATGGACTTGCATAGTGTTGCATAGATTTGTATGGAGAGGGTGTGTTTGTGTATTCTATTTTGATTTTACATTCTATATAGACATTATAGATAAAGTGTATTCGTGGTAAGTGCTAACGCAGCCAAAGTTTTGATTACATATTATTTTCTATTTATGAGGGGTACGTTGGTATGGTATACGTTTACTTTGTGAACTGCGCTAAAACATGCATTGTTTTGTATTAAACATTGGGTAACTAGTCATTTCTGTTACTGTAATCTATGAAGAAAATTAAATACATATTATCGTTTATCTTGAATGTGTGAAATTATATATTTTACGATTTTTGTTTTCACAAAGAATGATATACAATAGAGTATACCACGACTCCCTCGCCCAACCCCAACCCCAACCCCAACTCTGCCCCTTCCAACCCATCCCGGCCTTTACCCACTTTACCCAGAGGCATTAAACTGTACTCTCGAGGAGACGTGTAAATAAAGTTGTGTGCCCTGGATTGCGGCAAGGGGTACGTATTTGTCGCGCACTGATAGTGCCCCGGTATAACGACTGTTTGAATTGTGTACGGGTGGGTGTGTGGGTGGGTGTGTGGGTGGGTGTGTGGGTAGGTGTGTGAGTGTGTGGGTAAGTGTGTGGGTGTGGCAAATAACCAATGAACCCCCATGGGTATAATGTTGTTTAAGTAGTGCGAGAAGAGCCTTGCCTTGATACAAGACTGTAAACAGTCATGCAACTTCCTCTGACCCGGCCCTACACTACCAACTTCACCCCTACCAGCCACAGTTATACCCTTTACACACTCTCGCTATTCCCAGTTCCCTCCTCTCTGCATACGATGACCTCCAGCCACATTATGACGGAACCATCATGTACAAATGGCAGAAGAAGGAAATGAGGAAAATAACAGAAGTAGGTTTCATAATAAATGCAACGAAGATAAACTTTATATGTGACACAATAATCTTCAGTGACCCAAGCATTAATTCAATTCGATATCATCAAATTCACCCCAAAATATCGGTAGGCCGATTCTAGAAATACTAAAACTTAATACGGTCAGATACTTTCATACTGTTGCATTCAGTAGTATACTGTCAACCATGGAATATTTGTCATTGTAACACGTACTATGGCCTGTAGCGTAGTCTTTGCTTCATACATGGTAATCCTCAATGTAATTTATTTTTAATAACCGAATTGTTCCTATTTGGACTTATTTACATATATTAAAGCGTTTACTGTATACCCTGTAGTTCTCAGACTATTATTGCCTGGTGACGAAATGCAGGTCCGACCACGGGGATAATCATGCCACAGGGCCCCCATTCTTTGAAGTCCCCGGCACAGAGCTCTACTCCCTCTCTGAGCCCCCCCCCCCCCCGCCACCCCACCCCTCCCCCTTTCTCCCTCTCTCTCAGGCTCGTTAAGCATGTATGTAATGTAGTATTGAGTACGCCTGTATATGTAATTTAGTATTGAGCACGCCATATTTACCTGTATATCCATCAACCAATCCCAGACGAGTTCTTTTGGAGGTAAACCTAATGGCAAAATGCTTACACTTCGTTCCATCGTGCGGAAAATTACATTCACAAAATAACAATGCAAGTTAACAATGGCGATTGTCCTTTCAAGTTATATAGTTCGTCCAGGCATGGTTTGCTATGGTCCTGTTTCAACTGACTACTCAGCTGGGTATCACAAACTAGTTCAGTAACAAACTACAATCATCCACCGAGGAGTCCCTTTAGTATAAGCCTGTTTACTGTAGCAGAACGTGGTCGAAAAAAGACTAGGGCTATCAGAGATACTTTGATACTTTTATGAGAATGATATGCTGAAGATATCAGTTAGGCATGTGTGGTTTCCCAGTTGGACTTTGGTCGTTTGTTATCTCCACCATCGTTTGATTTTCGTATTATTCGTTGACTCAAGTAATCTAGCCTGGAAGTCGTGTACTATTGAATAATATTAATAATAACAATATGAGTTAGGGAGCATATCGTGGATGAGCACTCGACAAATTACAGCGCCATAGGGAGCAGGAATACGAGCTTGCTGAGAACTACGTACCACTCACAAACAACCTAGCTATATAACCCACCGTGTTTTGGGGAACACGAAGCTTTTGCTAGCACCCAGCAGATGAACAAGCATATATGTTCTCCGCAATTTAGAAGAATTACTTCACCAGGATCAAGTTTAATTTCGTATGATTTCGCTCCAGTGCTTCATGATAGTAGCCGTGGCCTTATAACATTACGCGGAGATTTGGAAGTGGAATTATGGTATTCGAAACGACGGGTCTCTCGATATTCCTTGCAGTTGTTATTGTGGTACTATTTCTATTCCTCAGAAGATTCAAACAACCCAAACCTAATCTTCCGCCCGGACCTCGCCCATGGCCTATTTTAGGACATTTACCATACCTCTTGTTCACCAAGGAGGAGCCGCAATTTGTCTTCGAAAGATGGGCGCGACAGTATGGAAAGATAATGACACTGGATTTAGGTGGGCAGACAGCAGTGGTGCTTAATGATTTAGACTTGATCAAGTCCTGTTACCAGAATGACACCTTTAATGGTAGACCAAAGCTATCCACCTTTGAGATTGCGTTTGGAGCGGGTGCAGGTAATTTGCATATGAAAGCATTACTGCATTGAGGTATTTCTTTGATTAAGCTAGATTGTGTGAACGCCTTGTAAAAACAATAAAATGGCTTGTGTCCTTAACCAGATGTAACATATTCATAGCCTATGTATCTTTCAGTGAGTAGCATATTTGATTGGGGCTGGGCGATAGGGGGGGGGGGCGGAGAGGAGCGGGGGTATAGCAAACCTTTTTTTTCATGTACGTGGAAGAAGAGATTTGAATTGGTTCTTTTGAAAGATATTGCTCAGGCCTGACAAGAGAGGGAGGGGCAGAGGTAGTCTGCAGTCATAGGCCCCGTAATTAATTAGGGGTCCCGAATTTACATCGTCCAAAACTAACTTTCATGCAGTCTGAGATTGATTCTGAGGGTGGGGTCCTGTTGGGTCGTGATCCAGTCCTTATGGAAGATCGTGGCTCGTTGGCCTGAAATTATGCGGACCTCAGAGTAAAATATTGGTAGCCTATGTCTTAATATTTAACAACGAGATTAGGAGACAGCGTCAAAAGAATGCAACCGTACAGTATAAGTTATAGCTTTGACCAATAATCTAATAGAATCAATGACCATTAACATATAGTCCATGATTTGTTTTGTTGTTATTGTTGTTGTTTCTTTAATTTTCTAGGGATTGGCACCGGGCAACATCTGCATTGGCGCGAGCAGCGCCGCCTTGCAGTATCACTTCTGCGAACAATTCGCTTCGGTGAAGGGATTTCCATGGCGGAAATTGTAGAACAAGAAGCTGGAAAACTTCTCGCTGACTTAGCAACTCATAATGGACAACCAATTGACTTAACCCATGTCCTGCCGAAAGCTGTTTGTAATATCGTCTGCGCGTTTGTATTTGGTAAACCTTTTGAATATTCAGATCCCCGTTATATTCTCATGCTCTGGTTGGTCTATCAAAATTTCAAACTAGCCGGTCCTTCTGCTGTAGTGTATTCATCGGCGTTCCTTGCTAAGTTACCCTTCGGGCCCGGTAAGCGATTGGTAGATAACTTACGAGCTTTCAAACAATTTGCGGAAGATCACATCTTCGAACATCAAAAGACTTTTGATCGAGATGATATACGTGACTTTATCGACGCTTATTTGTCGAAGATTGACAACAAAGATAATTTGTCGATTGATGAATCCCAAATCTTTAAACATTTAAACCTTGTCTGGTGCGTGAATGACATTTTCGGAGCTGGTACAGAAACGACTGCTGGTACACTGAGATGGGCTTTTCTTTATATGATCCTCTTCCCGGAAGTACAAGGAAAATTGCAGGAGGAACTCGATCGCGTCGTTGGTCGAAGTCGAATGCCGACATTAACAGACAAACAGAACTTGCATTACGTCGAAGCGACCATACAGGAGATTAATAGGCATGCTGACATAGGCCCCCTGGGCGTGGCTCATGCCACCACTCAGCAGACGGAGATTTTGGGGTACACTATTCCAAAAGGTACGTTGACACTGGCCAACGCTCATCTCTGTCACTTCAACGAGGAATATTTTGACAACCCTTTGGAATTTAATCCAGATCGTTTCGTGGATGCCGATGGGAACTTCATCAAGCGAGAGGAGGTGATTGCATTTAGCGTTGGTGAGTATTTTGATAAAATGTTTATTCTGTACAAAAAAAAAACGATAGTCGCCGAGACCCGGCATCGTCCAGCTAGTCGCGGCCCCGCACCGTCAAGATAGTCGTGGGACTCGTGGGCCCGCACCGCCAAGATAGTCGTGGGCCCGCACGGTCAAGATGGTCGTGGGCCCACACCGTCCAGATAGTCGTGGCCCAGCACAGAAAACAACTGATGATTCTTTTTTTCCTTTTCTTTCTATTCACGACAGGTAAGCGGACTTGTCCAGGTGAAGAATTAGCCCGTATGGAGTTGTTTTTCTTCTTGACCCACATCTTGCACCGGTATAAAGTAACTATCGCTGACGGGAGTCCAAAACCAACCTTAATGGGTTATACTAGCATCACTAGGGTACCTCATCCATACCAGGTACAGATGGTAGAAAGATGAAGACGTGTACGCAATATTTCCAAAGTTAAAGTACTACCTACCTTCTTATGCGTGAACCTATGCGTTATGCGTGAAGCCTTATGCGTGAACACCCCGTGGAGGCCTACGGCACCATATACTTCCACCCCACCCCCTTATAAAGATTTGAAGGCAGAACTAGGAGGCAAAAGAGGGTGCAACCGGGGCTTGTGGGTGAGGGGGGGGTTGGCGCAACTTCGAAGTGCACTGGGACATATGTGACGTTACAAACTGGGAAATTCTATAATTAATGACAAGGGGCAAACCAATGAGGTCATGCTCCCCTGCCCCCCCCCCCAAAGTCATCTGTGTTGGCGTGGAATTTTAGCAGTTAGCAATTGCTAGAATTTTTGAGGCTCAGTTCTTCCAAGTTAGTCCCAGCCACTAAACGGTATTAAAATAGACAAATTAGAGTGTCACTGTGGATAACTACTTTTTGGAGGGGGGCAGTAAAATGCTTGTTACCTTTAACATTTGTTTCTTTTTTTTCATATAAAAATGATAAATACCAAAAGATATTAAGTCACATCTTAAGTTCCATACATATTTTATTATTTCCTTTCGGTGGCAAAGTACAAAATCATTTCTTCACTATAAATTTAACTTTATAATTTAAATTAAAATTTTCGATCATTGAACCAACATTTTTTTCCTTCTTTTATTATGGAATTCCGAAAATCTATTCACAGATAACCTCTATACCTTTCTATACAGGCAAAAATCGTATCCACAAAAACAGTTTAATCTCCCCCCCCCCCGCCCCCCATTTGTATATATGAAGCAGGCCAGAAGAACTTCTTGGTCTGACTCACTTCATTTTAAGGCAGATTCAATTCCCTTCCAGCGATTTACCTGACTCGAGCAGAATCATGGACTATGAGTCATTGTTCTATCATCTAAAAGCCATTCTTGAGTCCCTTCTCCTTTGAAAAATTATTGAATAGTCACGCCTGGTGACAACATGTGGGTAGAACTCTAACACCACAAATACAAGCCACAGCCCTTGACAGACTTCTCACCACACCGCCAAAACGGTCATTTTATTAATAACCGTGCTATTTAAATACCTCATCAATACTTCTGCACACCCCAGTACCAATCCCCGGTCTACCCTGCCCTATACCCACCACTCCCCCACCCCTCCACGATATTCTTTTCTAAAATTTGTTTTGTTCATTTTATCGCTGCGGAGGCATATATTTACAATTTGTTTCTTAAACAAACAAGAAAAGGTGAGAAGTTAGATTCATTGATTTTGTTACAATAAATTTATGATATAGGAAGTATAAATTATCACACATCATTTTTCAGATGGTATTTCTGAAGTATTGGTAGCATTCCTCAAACACTTATTTATGTAAATTATTACAGACAATTGGCCTTCAAACAATGTCTGAGAAGGGAATTCATGATCCCTAAATTTCTAAACAATATGCTCTTCAAATAATGTCATTTTCATTTCATTCTCACAATAATCCATTCCGGAATAACTATAAGTTTAACTACTTTTTTGTAATATTTCAAACAGAATTTTTTAACATCTCATGTATGTGACTTAGCTGTCACACACTTTGTTATTGCAAAGGAGTCCTATTAAGGTTCTGAAGAGAGCATCCTTTTACGAGAAAATGAAGCATTTATCAAGGTTATGTAAACTGAGCGTTTATCATTTCATAGAGGAAAGAGAATGTGTCACAAAGCAATCGTAGCATAAATTTTTTTTTTTAAAAAGCTTTCATCTCATAAACCAGAAATCTTCCCTGAAATTGTACTACATATTCATAAGGCAATGAAACAAAAAGTCTCCATTAATCTTAACGGACATATAATACAAATCTTTCCTTTTTGACTGCCTATTAAGTCACCCTGAGAAACATTACAAAGGCGTCGAGTCGACGTTAAACGGTTTGTGGAATAGTGGTCGTTGGCGACAGACATCGTAAACACAGCAGATGGGTGGAGGTGGTTACTGCACACACTCTGTGAATCTTTTCAATTTCTGGATTCTGCTGGCCCTGTTGGGTCGTGGGAATTGGTTCCAGGTCTTTACCCCTAACTGGGACGGTTCTGTAGTTGGTTTCTCCCAGCGATATTGCACTGTTTGGATGCTGGGTAACAACTTTGCTGAATCCTAAGACCCTGGGGATCCAACGACGAAACAAACAAAATGGAACGACCGTCGCTACTGGCACGTCGCCAATGTCTCTCCTGTTTGGACTGATGGATAAATATGACAGAGATGGACTATCCGTACCATTATGGCTGTAACAAATCCATCAGGCTCAGGTCATCTCTCAATCCACCTTTACCCCCTTGTTGTTGCTGTTGCTGCTGTTGTTGTTGCTGCTGTTGCTGCTGCTGCTGTCGGGGCATTGGCTTACCCATGCCTTGCATCCCCTGGGGATTCATGCCCTGTTGAAGAATGGCCCTTTGGCCTCCCATGCTCCCACCTTGGACTGTAATCCCTTGTGCAAAGCCTCCTCCTTGTTGCATCACCTGGCTCATGGTTCTCTGAGGCATACGCTGCTGGCCCATGGCTACTGCTGCTTGCTGTAACTGCTGCGGTTGCAACAGCAGATTCTGTTGCTGCTGTTGTTGACCAAGCTGTTGCTGCTGTTGCTGGCCAAGTTGTTGCTGTTGGCCGAGTTGCTGCTGCTGTTGCTGACCCAGTTGTTGTGGTTGATTCCACTGTAACTGTCCAGCTTGCGACTGTGCCTAGAGACAATTAGGATAAATCAACAAATATGTGAGAGGTTGTGGAATTTCATCGAGCAGACTAAAGTGATGGTGGTTGGTTTGGCATGATTTACCAAAACATTGATAACACATTAGATAAATCAGCTTGAAATTGTAGTCAGCAGAGAGGAGAGACTCTTTGATTTCAGGATTCCTGCCATTCAATGAAAGAGTCACACTACCAAGGACATGGCAAGACAAGGTAAAGGAATGGGAGGTGAGGGAGGGAGGGAATTGACTGGAAGGGAAACAAAGGAAACTGATGGGAAGAGAGGGGAAGGTAAGGGAACAGCCCCTGAGATTCAGGGATGAGCCTGGGGTAAAAAAAAATTTACGGAACTTTGCAAAAATTGCGGTATAGGCTCCAGTTTTCGTATGCTACAGTGTGTTAGGATAATAGATTTGTCCCCGAGGTAGAAAAGAAATCACGAATATTCCGCAAATTTGCGAGAAAAGCCCATGCCTGGAGATTATTGGACAGGCAGAGAAAAGTTAGAGCTTGATGGGACAGGTGAGAGAGCTACCAAGGAGATGAGAAAGGATTGTGATGAAAGAGAAGGGAAAGAAAGGGAAGTGATGGAGAGACAGGAAGATAGTAAGGGAACAGCCCAGACGGGAAAAACAGAGAAAAGGATGGGACAGGGAAAGAGAGCTACCAAGGAGATTGCATGGAAGGGAGAGAAAGGGACGTGATAGTGAGAGACAGGGAGGTGGAAGATAGTAAGGGAACAGCCCAGACGGGAAAAACAGAGAAAAGGATGGGATGGGACAGGGAAAGAGAGCTACCAAGAGGATGACATGAAAGGGAATGAAAGGGACGTGATAGTGAGAGACAGGGAGGTACGAGAAAGCAATAGAACAGCCCAGACACAATGGCAAGGGATCGTGCAGGACAGGGATAAGGTTGGGATGAGAGAGGAAAGGAACTACCAAGGAGAAGGGAAGGAAAGGGACTTGATAGTGAGAGACAGGGAGGTACGAGAAAGCAATAGAACAGCCCAGACACAAAGGCAAGGGATCGGGCAGGACCAAGGAGAAGGGGAGGAAAGGGACAGGAAGATAAGTGATGGGAAGGGAGGGAAGGATGAGATTAGAAGGGGCAGGAAGGGAAGTTACTAACCTGTGCTTGATTCAGCAAGAGATTCTTGAGTTGAGCATTGTTACTTGGCAACTGTTGGGTTTGAGTTGGTACTTGTTGTTGTTGTTGTCCCACCATACCCTGAGGTCGTATGCCCACTTGCGACATCTGCTGTGCTTGTTGCAAGAGTTGCTGATTAGACTGTTGTTGTTGTTGTTGTACCTGTTGCTGTTGTACCTGTTGTTGTTGCTGTTGCTGCTGTTGGTGCTGCTGTTTTTGCTGTTGCAACCGCTTTACAAACTCCTGCAAGTCTTTCTGTTGTGGTAAAAACAAACGATGCAGCAAAGTGTAATTAGATGATGAGGGTTAAATCTCAGGCTGGACTTAAGAGAGAATGAGTAGTCACTACAAATAATGGAGGTTTGAGGGCTAAAGCAAAACGTTTTGATACACATTTAGTTAAAAAGTGCAGTACCTGACTGCCTTTCTTTACTACAATGCAAGCTCTTACAAACTTCTCACCTGGGACAGGACTTGTCCATTAGATGCAGCGACCGGTGGTATGGGGTTCCTTGGGCCCATTACTTGGGTCATGTTTCCGGGTCTTTGAATCATTCCAGGGACCTGCATCTGGGGCCTAGCTCCAATCAATGCTTGCTGTTGCTGCTGTTGTAGCTGTTTCTGTTGTTGTTCTTGTTGATGTTTCTAAGAAAATTCAAATCAAAAACAGAGAGCAGGGGATCAGTCATTTCTGGGAGGTTTTGTTGGAAAAGAGCTGGAAAAAAGAAGCTGATTCTAGTCACCAAGGAAACGAGGAAATTCGGGAACAATAACTAGAAACAACATTACCATCCATACTTACAATTGCCTGCTATAAACTACATTTCAAAAAATGACTTTTGTCGACTCTCAGGAATTTCTCACATAATGTTAAAAACACTAGGAATGATTCTTAAAGCAATGGGAAAACCAAGCATGTTACTTCAAAAGGAGCTTATATGAATACGTTTTTTTTCACATCTTCATTGCTGCTTTAAAGGAGCTTATGAAAATATTGTGGTTTGAATGGTCAATGATGTATGACGGCCAGTGTGATTCATGAAGCTCAACGAGAATGTTCCTTTAAGAAGGTCAGGCTCACCTTTATCAGCTCTCGGAAGTTGTTGATGAAGCCAGCTTGATCCTTGGGTATCCGACCTTTGAACTGGTCACTCGCTTTAATGTACCATAGCAATAGTACTCTGATGGAGGTGTCTGACTGCATCTCACTCGAAAGGTGGATGCAACCGGCCTGACCAAAGTAAACAAAATATTTGTTAAGATTCAAGGTCTCTATCATAACAGACAGACATACATACAGACAGAGAGATATGACAGACAGATACCATGGACAACTGCATAGTTTGCAGGATTTCATAATCTATCTGTTGATGTGTTTTTTTTACCGTAATGATTCAGAAAGACAAAAAATTACTCACGAACTGACTGTGAAGAACCCGCTGGAGGTATCGCCGTGCCTCAGCGTTAGCACCCTGGTCTGGAATGTCAAAGTTCACAATGTGGGCATTTTTCACTAAATTATTCATTGATTGCTGTTAAAAAAAAACAGAGAAATTAAAAACATGAAAGTCTTACAGCATCATTCTCCCACAAAGTGACAGGTTAGGCTGATACTTCAAATAAAGTAATTATAAACAGGTAAAACTTCTCTTGTAATTCTACTTCTGCCTTCCCCCCCCCCTTCCTCCATTTCTGGTAAGTTAAGAAAACTTATCCAGTATGAGTGAAATTTTTAATTGTATCTGATGAAAACTACATGACATAGGATTGGTAATTTGTGGCAAGATGAATACCTTTTTTGCATAATACATATTTCTTCCAAAAGAACGTAACCGTGAAAATTTTGGCAAAAGAAAAATCAGAACATATTCAAAGTTGAGGATAAGAACGACACGTGCCCTTTAAATAGTTTCAGCTTCGGACAATGACCTTAATTTATCAATAGTGAGAGTTCAACCCTGGAACAAACTTTAATATGCACTAGCTCTCTCCCTATACATCCAATTTATAAAATAACAACAGTGGGAATTACAATATCACAGTTAAAAATCTTTTTAATACCGAGAAACTTACCAAAAATTTAAGTGGAATGACCTGCATGGTAAGTTTCTTCGGCCAACTGTCGCAGTTGATGTTGGTATCGGGATCCGCCGAGACCGAACAGTTGATGCAATGTTGTATTCTTTGGTCTTGTGTCATCGTGCTTGTTTTTGTTCTCTGTTAGAAGGTTAAAGAGATATGACCAGAAATAGAGGGGTAAGACCGGAGCTTTTTCCTTTCTTTTTTAAGAATGCAATCTCATAAACATTCAATTCCAGCGTAAACCATGGCCACTACTTACCTTAGTACCACCCCTACTTTTTGCCATCATATACTTTTGCCGTTTTTGACATCGTTTTGAATGCTTACACCATCAATGCATTTACTTCCCCGTCCACCCCCGCCCCCCCCCACCGTCTAACCATCAGCCCCTCTTCCTCTCACCCACCCTCCCAATAAGAGATGCCAGTGTTGAAGTTGCCATCTTTCTCAACACATTTGGCTGCTCTAAATATTCACTTCCACTGGACAGAATGAAATGGGAGGGTTTTTGTTTCGTAGGATCCATTTCCACCAATAGACCAAAAAAAAATCGAAAAATAGATGATATGGGTTTCAATCTCCTTTACCATCAGAACTTCAAAATGAATAAATGCTTTATATGGAGTCATAAATCATTTTGGTGTAGAGAGGTCTGACATTTTGTATGTTACGAAAAGAAAATCATTCATAAATTGAAATTTTTCGGCAGTACACAACAACGTTCTAAAATATCCCCCAAGTCAAGGTCTATGTACAAGCTACAAGTTGCCCTTTAAATGTTTCAATCGTCCTCAAGTGCCATACTTCAACTTCTCAGTTCTGCTTCACTGAGCACGAGCACCTGCTTTTCTTCTCAAATGTTTTACAGCCACTCTGTAATAATGACCTCTCATGTAGCTGTGTCGATCGCGAGGACAGACCGAAATATCAACCCGCCTCCCCCCCAAAAAAAAAACATCTGGACCTTGTGACATACCTCATGCCATTCCAGGACACCATTCCAGAGAATCTTCAACGGTCTTGCGACTCCGGCCCTGTTAGCAGGCTGTGAGCAAAATCAGACAAAGGAACTTCTGTTAGGCACAAAATGACGAATGCTCTAAAAAATATGATTGCCATTGCTTTAAAATTTGATTCCCATGAGATTGGGGGGGGGGGTTTAAAATGGAGGGGTAAAATGAAATGAGAAAATAGGAATGATTCATACAGAACCACGTCAGGGAGAACCTACGACTCATTCGAACACGCACAAGCTTTTGGTCCAAATATTAGACCAGCTTTCTTTTTGAGGACATGGGGATACATTTCTGGGGTGATAACATGTTTCCGTCCATCGAACACTTTGATGCTTTTTCGATATGGCGTTTGTGTAAACAAAAACAAAACAAAAACAACCACAGATTGGTAATACTAAGTCCCCGGGGATAAACCAGGGTGAGTCTCTTACGTTCATGGCTACTAATGGCGGGTTGTTCTGTTGCACGATGGTCTGGCTCATCACATTGCCAGCTTGGTCCGGTTGGTAAACCATGTTGGAGACGGATGGCATGGTCGCCTGCTGGTTCAGGAGCTGGTCCTGTTGAAGATTTGTCTGTTGCTGTGGCATACCAGGTTGCTGTTGCATGGCATTCTGCTGTTGTTGTTGTAAGTTGACATTCTGCTGCTGCTGTTGTAAGGTGGTCTGTTGCTGCTGTTGTAAACTGGCCTGTTGCTGCTGCTGTTGTAGGCTTGTCTGCTGTTGTTGTTGTGGCATACCAGACTGCTGTAAGTGGTTACTAAGTAAAGGATTGTTCGGTTGTTGGGGATTGAACCCTTGTCCGCCCTGATTCGATAATCTTGAGTTGCCTAAAGTGATATGACCAAAATAAATCAAATTGAGTCCGCAATATCTCAAAATTGAGAACACCACAGATTTTATTTCAATTGAACTCAAATAGACACACCCTCCCTAGCTTTATTTTCATAGCATGAATATTTAAGTAGCTAGTAATTAACAATTCTGATCGATTCTAAAAAATTGTCAAGCCTACATTTTTTTCAATATTACCCTCAATAAATGAAGCAAACCAAAAACTTAAAAAATTTTTCATTAGAAATGAACCCCTACAAGTCCTTTTGAATGAACTGTGTTGTTATGGATTTGCATATTCATTAGTTTACCAAGATCAGCATAAGAAAGCTGCTTAAAATGTTACAAGGCATTCTGCTAATTAAATTGATTAATTGGTGTATCAAAAAAACTGTCATCTCGACAATAGCAGTTTAACATTACCCAACCTCCACACTCACCCCCACCCACGCACCCACCCCACCCCACCCTCACACCCACCCACACCCCACCCTCGCATACACCTTACCCCCGCACCCAACCCCACCCTCGCACCTTGTTGTTGTTGAAGTTGTGTCAACATTTATTCACAGCTCTTCCTGGGCATTTATCCATTAATTGTTAGGAACAAGAAACAATCCATTTAAAGAGTGATTAATGAGAATTTAAAATGAACTTACTGACTGTGACGCCGGCTATACGGACAACGTCTCTAGCAGCGGCTACCGCACTCATAGGAGCTAGGCCTGCGGTGGTTGAAGTTGGGATGCCTTGCACTGTTGCTGTTACCTAGGTAACCAAATGAGAACAGAGCAATGAGAGCAAACAGACACACACATACAGATACACACACACACATACACGCATACAGATACACACATACAGATACACAAACAGACACTGACACATACACACACACAAAAGGGATAAATAAGAGTAAATTAGGCATGAAACTACACAATGCTGCAGGATCAAGATTTTAATGCAGTCCCTTACTTGTATCAACCACTTTTCACAATTCCACGGAGGAAATATCTGAAAACACCTGTTTATTCATTGCAATGGAAGGAAATGACACAATTTCGCAAGCTACATCGGTAAGACCAAGAGAAAGATACGAGGACATATGCCTAACGGTCGTAAACAAGAAAGAGAGATTTGATTGGCGCATGATCTGTTGGGCGGGGCTTGCAAATTTTGATTTGAAGTTTACAATCTATGGACTTGTAAATAAATCTGGCGAATTTTATTCTGCTCAACATTTTGAACGACAGATAACTCAATAAGAATAATGAATATTGATATGAAAATTGCAAAGAACAGTGTCATTTTCACTGAACTTTTAGTGCAGTAAGCTGGAAAGTGCGAGGTTTAAATTTGGGAAACAAGTATCGAGACTTTGGGTGGTCAAAGCAGACGACACTTACCGCACCAATATTTTGACCAGATTGAGGCTTTGCGATGGTGATGTTGGGCTGGATCAGGTCCACAGCGGAAGAACTGGCCACAGTCTGACTGTTGACCAAACCAGCAGCTTGTGAGGTAACCTGTTGTTGCTGCTGTTGCTGTATGGAAATGGGAAAGAAACACATTCTTCAAAACCAAACAAAACACTTGACATCTTTGCAAGAACACATAACCACCTACCACGTGGCATGGTTGTCAAACACTGCTGCAGCACATCCAAAGAGAGACTGTCAACCCTGATATGCTGGAATATCAGCAGTACATTAAACGGTAAAGTCCGATTAAAAATAGCGGGATATGCTTACATTTTTTCGGACCTTTAGATCTTCAATGAACTTCTTCCTGGCTTCGGGCGGAAGTGCCTGCATCATTTTTAGGAAACCTTCTTTGGTAATACCTTTCTTTCCCTGAAGAGAAAGGAAAAAAATATGTTTAAAAAAAAAATCGGATACAACCTGTATACATTATTCATGTTTTATCTAAAAAAAAAAGAAAAAAGAGGCATCTGTTCGCTCTCTTTAACGACTAAATTGCCATTCTGATTTGATATCAACTTAATAACTTGGTGTCATGTCTTTTAATACATTGTTACAGGTCATCCTTGGACTACATGTATACAAACTAAAAATTAAGATTGGTCGAGAGGCGGATTCTGTCGTCCGAAAATTCGGACGGAACAAGAACCAGATGACAATCAGATCTTCATGTGCAAGGAGAAAACTAAGGTAGGAAAGCGAACCGTGGACAATAGGAGAGACGATGATATTGATGACCGACTTACCGGAAGCTGTGCTAATGACAGCTGTGGCTGTTGTAAGTTAGGAATTTGCTGCGGTTGCATAACAGACTGCAACTGCTGTGGTTGTTGCGCTATTGCCTGATGTACGTGTTGGATACCAGCATGCTGTTGTTGTTGCTGCTGTTGCTGCTGTTGCTGTGGCAGTCGCACAGCCTGTTGCTGTTGCTGCAGTGTTGGCAATACAGACAGCTGTTGTTGCTGCTGTTGTTGATGTTGCTGTTGTTGCTGTTGTTGATGTTGAAGCTGTTGTTGGGCCTGCTGTTGGACCATGGTCTGATTGGGTTGGACTTGTCCCGCTATGCTCACGGCCACCTGTTGTTTGTCCTGCACGTCCCTCTGCATGCTAGCGACGGACATCTTGGGTTTCATGTTGATGGTGACGGCTGCCTGCGTTGGTATTGGCTGCTGTTGCTGTTGGCCCTTGTGACTCAGAATGCTCTGTGCTGTCAGTAAAGTATTGACGTTGGCTGCCAAAAGAAGATAAACAAAACAAAAGAGTGAATTCATCCAGGTAAAGACAGATAAAAACAACAGAACCTTACTAACTCCCGTTAACCTATCAAATATTACAGAATTTTCCCAGCGGAAGACAATGTAAGACTTAACGAGAGAGAAAAAGAGAGAACATTTTTCCATAATGTTAGTTGTTTCTAACTTGAGATATGGTTGATCTAATGTGATCTATTTTGATTGGTTAAACTATTGTTCTTTCAGGGAGTGGACCACTGTAGGTGGTCTGTGATTTCATCATTGGCCGAAAATGCTTTTATTTCCTGTCAATAAGTGAAATAAATATGATAAAGAAAAACATTAACGTTTTCAGTTGAACTGCTGTGATGATAACATCCACTGTGGTGTACCAGATGCTTTAACAAGCTATCACCAACTTTTGTAGTCTGGACTTTATACGGCTGACTTATATGTACCAAAGTCCATACTTAAACAGACTACATTTGTAGCCAATGGTATCATATAATCTGGACTATGCACAGCTGACTTACATGTACCAATGTCCATACTGAACCAGACTACAACATTTGTAGCCAGTGGTATAATAAAATCTGGACTATGTACAGCTGTCTTACATGTGTCAAAGTCCATACTGCACCAGACTACAACATTTCTAGCTAGTGGTATCATATAATCTGGACTGTGTACGGCCGACTTACATGTGTCAAAGTCCATACTTAAACAGACTACATTTGTAGCCAATGGTATCATATAATCTGGACTATGCACAGCTGACTTACATGTACCAATGTCCATACTGTACCAGACTACAACATTTGTAGCCAGTGGTATAATTTAATCTGGACTATGTACAACTGACTTACTTGTACCAATGTCCATACTTAAACAGACTACAACATTTGTAGCCAGTGGTATCATATAATCTGGACTATGTACGGCTGACTTACTACAACATTTGTAGCCAGTGGTATCATATAATCTGGACTATGTAGAGCTGACTTACATGTGCTTCAGTCCATACTTAAACAGACTACAACATTTGTAGCCAGTGGTATAATTTAATCTGGACTATGTACAGCTGACTTACATGGTGTATAGTTCATGCTAGTACTGGCCACCACAACACTTGAAGCTGCTGACATGGAACCTAAATTATTCGGCTGCTTCCTCGGTGACAGAAGATCTTGTTTGACTTCGTTCAGTTCAACTGCAGGCGATCGTTCTAAAGCAGAATGGAGGAAAGAAAAATGTCCATTGTAAAAACTCACGCTTGATCACCAAAAGAAGGAAGGAATGGCACTATGAACACATATTACCTTGATGTGATTAATCTCGAGGTTACTGGTTGCAGACCTGCTCTAGTCCAAAATACAAAGAGATGTGTTCACCATGCTTATTAACCTGTCTGTATTCTGTGTGTGTTTTTGTCCCTTCTGTTACTGTTACTTGTCATTTAGCCTTTGAAGAAGAACCTGCTAGGATCGAAACGTCAGGCCAACTTACTTTTACACATAATAAATATTGTAACGTAACAATGAAGGATACCATTTTGGATTTTTGGATGATCAGTGATTGGCTAGTAATTAATTAACAAATACTTTTGATTTAAGAAAAAAAAATTGCCTCTAGAAGCTTTTGCTATTAATATTAATTATATTAATTAAAATTTAATGTTACAACTCTTCCTTGATAACTCAGACTTATTAAACTTATGCAAATGACACTGCATTTGCGATATCATTTTTTTTTGTATTAACAATTGTTTGAAAATTAAAAGCAAAATCTTGTTTTCTCATACAAATTGCTTCAAGACCTACCTACGCACAAACACACTCACCTGCACACACACAAAAGACAAAAAATACTCACCTTGTAGCTCGTAACCTCTGAGCAAGATAAGATGTCTTTGGTCCAGAGCGTACTCCTTCGTGGTTAGCACTTGAAGCTCTCCGCAGGCTTTATCATAGAGTTGTTGCAATTCGTAGAGCTTCCTCGGAGAAATAACTGACATGTTAACATTCCTCTGCAAGTAAAGAAAAAATTAAAATAAATGATAAAACTTAATAAAATCATTAATGTAACAAAGGTTTGCCTAAATAAAAAAGCCTACAGCTACATACGATGATGATACCACTTGCTCATGTGGCAATGTGTAATACACCTGGTCGAGACCAACACCGCTTTTTCTAAACCCCCTCCCCCCCCCAAAAAAAATATATATATATCTCCTTTACGATTATATCGTAGCTAGGGCTCAACTCCCTCTCCAAAAAATGTGACAACTGGAAAAACCCATCTTTTCCTGTTCTTTCTGGTTGCTTATTTTACAAATTCAAACTAGTTTATTCAACATCAGATTGCAATTAATCCAATGCAAGGATTATTAACCGATTAACTAATTAACTAATGAACCTGATTTGGATTCTCAACAACTGGGCCCAGACACTTTTCAAAAAAAAAATTGGGGGAGAAACTTTTCAACTTTGTTAATTACAAATTAAACGAGACTAATCACACTAACGAACGACACTGTCATCGGATCGTAGTCTTGAATGATTATCAAACAATTAAATATTGACTCCAAAGAGATGATGGCAACACTGTTACCACCCCTAGCAGCCTAGCTATTTCCAACAACAAAACTCAATGACACTCTCCAATAAACTGTTCCCATATCCTATCCCTTCCCTATTATAACCAATAGTCCATTCTTCACCCCTGCAATGACACCACTGATGTACCTCTAGTCACTAAAACTATTATCATCATTTAGGCTTGATGATACCACCAGTCCACCACCCCAGTTGTATCCAATCTATTACCTCCAAAGAACTGCCTTTTCCAGGGTACTGCATCATCTTCAATCCGCAAGTCAATTATGACGGAAAAAAAAAATATCCCTTCGATAAATGCTTTAAATTATATAGTGAATATGGTCCTCGCAAAATCATGCAACAGTACAAATTGTCTCTTGCGGAGTCCACACATGTACGTGTGTGTGTGTGTAGTTTCACTCTGCTTCTCTTGATACTGCTCGATGCTATTTCACTGACACATGCCGACCGTGAAATTCTGAATTGAAACTCTGCGATGCAATGTGAAACCAAAACTTCATATTTCAGAATAGGTTTGTTGCCCCATTATGTCTTGTTGCTATTAATATAAATGGCACAACAAAATACTTCTTTAAGGCTTTTATTCCCATTTGTAAAGACTGCAGTCATTGGGTGCCGTACCTGCCGTTAGCCCTTGTTGCTCATAGAACATGTGATCTAAACAATTTACTTCCGGTACCGGTAAATGGGAACAAAGCTGATTTCAAGCCGTGGAGAAATACGCACACTAACCTTCAAGTTCAATGCAGACTAGTTGAACAAAATTTTTAATTTTTTTTTTCCCCTTCAAAGAAAAGAAATGCATTCTTCGTACTAAAACTCTTCACACATGTAATGTGGCATCATACTTTGGAAATCTGGAGGGGGGGGGGGGGTTGGTATCAGAAAATTAAGAAAACATGTTTCATTATAGTCTATACCAAATTCTATTGGGCACCAAACCCACCAAAATACAGTTACTGTAGCATTGCAATAAACCTTGGTATAAACATCATCTTTCTTTCTCTGTCTGTCTGCAGAAAATATATAACTTTTCTTTTAACACAAGTACTGTTTGTAAAACAGATTGTATATTTTGACCCACGCAGACACATGATCACTGGTACAGTTTTCAAACGTAATACTACATGTGCCTCATAATAATCGAGACATTATGTACTATACAGTATGACTCTTCAAATATTAGTACACAAGTTTACTAGTCCTTACATTAATTGTCAGGTTTTGGATGAAAGGGGAGGGGAAGGAGAGGGAAGTTGGTGGGTCTGCAGAGGTCAAAGGTTACGTCAATAAAGCTAAAAATCTGGATCCACTTATGAATATACATGTACCATGATCTTAGATGGAAACACCAGTGGCTGAAGTTGATTGCTTGGTAAAACATGCTGAAAACCACATCCAAATAACATTTTGTGTAGAAAAGATGTGAACTGATTGAATCAGGCAACAGCAGGTGAATGATGATGTCATTGCAGCAATTCAGCTGAAAATGTCTTTGTTTCTCTTTATTTATATTTCATTCACTTTGTTCACAGAGCAAAATCAAATTCAATAATATATATATTACAAAAAAGTTATATATTTAATGAAAGTCTAAAGTCTAAACCTTGACAGTTGAGCCAAACAGTCCAAAGGTTCCAGGTTACAAGGATAAAATTGACACGAAGAACCTAATTAAAGCTTTCGAAAGACATCTACTATTATGAGATCACCGACCACCCACTGTGATCTACTCCAGGCATAAAATCGAGAGATTAACCAGCTGATATAGGTTCCATTCAATGAACCATATCTTGAGTAAGGAACAAAAATATTGAGATGGGGTTTTCAACTAACGATGTGGAATATTTTTCTCTTCCGCATAAAGTGTCATAAAGTGTTGCCAGAGTATCACTTTAAATTTCCTGCACAAGCAAGACTAAAGACTTTGAAAGCAAGTCTAAAGATGAAATCATTGAGCCACTTTTTGTGCATTTAGTGTTATCCTCTATATAATAATAAAACAGCTTATTTTCTGTAATAGAGGATGGGGTTTTCAAGTTCTCATACCAAAACATTGAAATTTGCAACATGATTTTATACTATCTTTTTTGGGGGGAGGGAAGGGGGGGGAGGGGGTTAACCATTAGTTGCTTTCAGCAAGAAAATTTAGGAAGAAGAGAACAAAGAATGGGACAGTAATAGCCTACATTTTGCCCTACTATTGGCAAGACAACATCACACATTGAATAAGAAAATAATTCCAACCCCCCACCTGCCCTTTCTAACAGAGTTTTGCCCTACTATTGGCAAGACAACATTACATGTACATTGAATAAGAAAATAATTCCACCCCACCCCCCCCCCCTTCCCCCCCCCCTTCTCTAACAGTCAGTTACAGTAGCAACTCTCCACATTGATTTAGAACTACCAGCAAACAGGATCCACTTTCGTATTTCCAATGG
>KN890999.1:9740-22200 GCA_000934455.1 Apostichopus parvimensis
GATGCTTCATGCACTACATTATAAATTAAGAATATAATTATCTGATTCCGCACCTCTGGGTCGATTCCATCATATTTCTGAACACGCGGTGACAGTTTTGCTAAAACACAAAAAGAAACCAAATTTGATGTGATATGAAACACTGCAAGATAAATCTTGGTCCCTTCTTTACCATGAGTAACATCTATTGCGATCACAAAGATAAATATAAAAAAAAGAGAGACAAATTATCAAATTTGTCGAGTTGCTGCGTTGCATGTAACATGACAACACATCCAAACTATACGACATTAATTTTGTTGAGTAGAACGATAATTTGACAAAATCATCAATTTGTCAGATTGCTGCTTTGCATGTAACTTGAAAATAACTAACATTCTGATATTTGTCGAGTTGATAAGTTAATCAGAAAAACTGATAGTTCAATAGTGCAACCAACATGTTTCTAAAAGCTAGAGAAGTGATTTCTTGATATTAAATTATCTACTCACTGATTGCCACTATTAAGTTAACTTGCGTTACTTGACAGGTTAAAATATAGGCCTATCTGGAGTTGGGCCAGTAACAAAGCACTGTATTATAAGTCAGTTATATATGCCAAAGAACTCCCAAACTTGACTTGCATATATCGCCAGCATTTTTCACGCCGTATTCTGTCATTTAAGTTACCTTTGCGGATCGCCAGTATAGACACGGCGATTACAAAAACGAATGCAGCAAAGGCTACGAGACCCCAAATATATCGTGTGGATTGCATGTCGGAATCAATGATGTCATCTGTGAAGAAATTTCAAGATTTAAAAGCTTCAAAATAAAATTTAGAACCAGCAACAAACGAAAGTATAATGATATATATCAGTTACATTTCCATCTTTAATAATTTTATCTTTAGTATGAGACGACTCAATATAGTGCAATTAACATGTTTTAAAAGCCATATTAAGTTGTTTACTCACCGATTGAAAGTATTAAATTAATTTCCGTCGACAGGTTAAACATATCTGGAATTGGGCCAATCACGAAGCACTTTATTGAAAGTCGGCTTTCAGTCGAACCGAGAATTTCGTACTTGTAAGTCACGTGGATATCAAACATATCTTCGTTTACTGTTGTCGTGTAGTCCTGTTTAGTTAGAGTCACGTGATGCCCATGACCGTCTGAAATGTTACAATTGAGCTCCACCATTGGCAATATCCCGAGAACGGAGCATGTTAGGTTGCCTTCTCTCTGAACATCAAGTTCGCAGAACTGTTCATTATAACACCCGTCTACTACTGGGTATGGAGGAGATGGATAAGCTATTGCAAAGAATGAAAACATGGAAACGCTTATAAGCACAGGACAACAAACAATGAATGAAACCCATAAAACCGAAAAATTTCTTAAAATCAGGCATGGTGTGAACACGATCTATAATCGGGGGAGGGTGAGGGGAAGGGGTGGGGGCAACCAAGTTTATTTAGTAGTGTACAGTACGTAAATACATGAATACTTGATCAAGCCTTGTGGGTGAATTAAAGAACATTGATTCTCTCTTATCGCCCATATTGAATAAGATTTTTTCTTAGCTATTCGGGTAAGTTGTTTATGACATGTATCTCCATTACACATGCTTGGGTTAGTCTCTAGGCTTTACAATATCACATATATATATTGTAATTTGTACTAGAATGTATTAATTATATGTTATTTTTTAGGAAAAGAATTTACAAACCAAAAACTATGACCTCATTCATCTTGACATCTGTACGAGTTATTTCGCTTGTTAAGCAGACATACAGACCCTGATGCTCTAATTCTGTATGTTGTAACAGTAGTGTATCATCGTATGTTGTTGTGAAATGACTACTATATGAACGGGTAAAGTTGTTACGCCAATTCCTGATAGTTATCAGTAAAATGTCCATGTCCTGTGGATTCACAATTTTATTATTATTAATAATATTATCGACTGCTCGTTTCCATACGACAACATCAGCTTGTACACCAGAACAAGGCAGTCTAAGCGGGGTGTAAAGTTCAACGAAATGTTGGGTAACGGTTACTGGAACGTCCAAATGATGATCGTTTTCTAACACCACCAAAGACTCATCAATATCTAATAGTTCTCGGATGTCGTCCGCTTTACATACAAACAGTGATACCAGTGGTAATTTGTCGTATGGGCGCGTAGTTACAAGAGAGCTATAAGATTCGGCGTTGTCTTCTACAGTAGTGGTGACAGTGAATGGAAGAGTCCTGTCCGAATAGATGGATCGTCTCTGCCAGCTCAAAGAAACTTGAGGTCGAGCTTTACTAACGGAACAGTTCAGTATAGCTGTACTTGTGATTTGAGTAAAGCAAATCTCGTCATTATTTGAACACTGTTCTATAACTGGGTATGAATGTATCGGCTTGGCTGTAGTAACAAAGATAAACAAGATTAAAAAAATGATGTTAACATCAGTTAATGTTTATCATTTATGTTTTACAGTTATTAATTAACAAGTCGCACAATTTCAAATCTTTTCAAATCCATCCATCCATATCCATCCATCCATCCATCCACCTACCCACCCACCCATCCATCCATCCATCCATCCATCCATCCATCCATCCATCCATCCATCCATCCATCCAACCTTCCATCCATCCATCTGTCCAACCATCCATCCATCCACCCATCTATCCATCCATCCATATCCATCCATATCCGTCCATCCATTCATCCACCCACATCCATCCATCCATTCATCCAGCCAGCCAGCCAGCCGGCCAGCCAGCCAGCCATCCATCCATCAATCCATCCAACCATCCATCCATTTAACATCCATCCATTTAACATCCATCCATCCACCAAGCCACCCATCCATCCATCCATCCACCCACCCACCCATCCATCCATCCAACCATCCATCCATCCATCCATCCACCCATCCATCCATGCAACCATCCATCCATCTGTCTAACCATCCATCCATCCACCCATCCATCCATCCATCCATCCATCCTTTCTTAATGAATTCAAATATCTGAATGTACTTTTATGAGCGTAATAATGTTTTCATCGACAATTTGATCTCTCCTTGTTTTGTTCTTTAAAGTCTCTTATATATAAATTTACAATAACAAACAAATTGTTACCTATGGTCTGGACAACAATTTGATGAGTAACAACCTCTGTGTCGAATAAAAGGTGCAATTTCTCGACTGCATAAACACGATCGTTCAGCAGTGTTACATTACGAATTAACAATGAACCATCTTGAGAAAGGTTATAATCTCCTGAAAGGTAGCCGGTGCCTGTTATATTGAAGTTGTCGTAGGTCAAGACTGGATAGTGACCTTCACTGGTGGAATTATACCAAGACAGGACATTAAACCCATTCTCGAATGAACATCGTATCATCCCCGGCTTGTATAGTTCGAGGTACTGCTTGGATGGACATGCATTGTTCTTGCTAGCTTGTCCTTTATGAAACAAAAACAGGTCAAAAATGAAATATAACAACAGATTAATTTCTTGTTAATGAAGTTAGTTATTATATCTTAACATACAAAAAAGTATTGTTCGTTTCTATAACGATAGGCTTTACAACGTGGTCTGTTAAGCAATTTCTGCGATACTTACATCAGTATTACGCAACTGCCTAGGTTTTAGTTAACCGCTGAAATAGGTTTGACAGTTGTTAGCCTCAGGTATATCAAAGCATACTTTTTCTGTTTTGCATGGGCTCAGTACTGAAAATTCCGATGCCATATCTATACTAAAATTCCATCACCATGGAAATCAGTAACTTGACAAGGCATAATATTATTTCCAATAATGAAGTTAAGATAAATTTAGCCACGGTTCTTTTGTACATTGGATATGGTCTTTGCATGTCACATGTGCATTTCCCTCCACAGTTAATCTCCTACCTCTCCTCTTTCCCCCTGTTGGTTTCTTTCTTCTGTCCATCCCTTGTCTACTAATCCTCTTACATCTATCTCTTTTGTGTTCACCCTGCTCATTAACCTGTCTGTATTCTGTGTGTGTATTTGTCCCTTCTGTTACTGTAACTTGTCATTCAGCCTCTGAAGAAGATCCTGCTAGGATCGAAATGTCAGGCCCTCTTACTTTAACATATTCTCTTACAAAGTCTCATTGGTGGATAAGCAGTTTGCTAACAGTTTTGTTTTATTTAGAATAAAATAAATCAGTATTTATACCCTTTGTTGAAATCTATTTGGTGGAAACAATTTGACTTAGCTATGTCTTATCAACTTCGATCAGTTGACATTGAAATCTTTTAGGGTATATACTCACTTGATGTTTTTTCAAACTTTAACTTAAATGGTAGGCTTTAAAATTAGGTACAATAATACTCACCGTGTAGGAGTGTCAACATGAAGAGGATAAATATTAATGCGGTGCCTTCCATGATAGACAACCTGTGTGTGAAAAACATCCCTGTTAATACATCAGTTTAGTATACTGTCCAAATACCATGTCTTTGACATATAAGCTGCATGTTATGGTAAAAGATAACTGCCTTTTTTCAGGCATATTTTAAATACAATAAATCGCCATAAAATGATTTTTTTTTATTCAGTCAATACAAACTAAAGCAAAAACCAAACTGTTTTTTCGTGACAAATTTTATATTTTTTCTGTCGCTTTTGAACAATGAGAGTTTCTTGGGAATAATATACGAACATGAAAAGATTGAAACAACATTTTATAACAGTAGATTTCTCTTTTCTCTCAATTCTTCATCAATCTTCATTTCTGCTAGGAATTGTATGTCAACTATGAGCATCCGTACTTTTTTATATTGCCTCGGAACACCTATACGAAATTTATACCAGATCATAAATGGGATACTAGTTGGCTAGTTTCAATCAAAGTTTGCCAGGAGACTGTACACTAAATGTAACTACATCTATATTTTGCAAAGCTTTAAAAATACATTCTTGGCCAATTTTCAGAATGAATCTGATATTACTTTGTCTGATGTCTCTGTGTACGTTGTCTTGTAATATTTCGTTTATTACTTCAATGGATGTTCGTCAAACAATTAATGTTATTGAGTCAGATGAGGTGCTACTGCCTGGCTGTAATGGAAGGGGATTTTCTAATCAGTGGAAATTCCAAAAAAGAGTTCTTTACCTCGGTGGCGTATTGATTCAGAAACAATTTTCAAAAAGTCTGTCACTTTTGACGAATAATTCACTTCGTATTAAGCCAGCCTTACTATCGCAGGAAGGTCTTTACGAGTGTATACGAAATCACACCACAGCCAAAGCATATCTTGTACATGTGGAAGGTACGTATATATGACCAACAGTAGAAGTTTATAGTCAAACTTTCGATTTCCTGTTTGTAATTGTTATGATAAGACATGTGAGAGTTATAGTGAGATGGAGGGATGCATTTACACAGAAATAGTGTCGAGAAGTGTTCTAAATTCTTCAGGCGAACGATATGTTTTGCGGTTTATTTGTAACTAACTTAAATAATAACTATATATAATGCAATATAGGCCTATATATAAATATATATATAATTGAAATCGTAATGAGTTGGTAAATCCAGAACAGTGAAAAAAACCTCAAGCCTCCACCAGGATTCGAACCCGGGCCTCCCGCTTTATATGCGGACACCCTAACCACTAGGCTATGGACGCTGATTGTATGTCCAGAGGTTCGAAACCGGTAAGGAAGGTCGTAATTCCACTGTAGGCGTTTGTCACCTGTATCGAACAATACTAGTTCTGTTTTGGTAACATATTTGCCTTATATATATTTAAAAGGATCCAGTTGAAAAAGAAACACATAAAGTAAAAATGAAATTCAGAGCACAAATTTATCTTAACGTAAAGAATTGAAATTTTCGACTCCCCTAGGGATATCTTTAGCAAATCAGTGAAGGAAAACTGAATTATCAAAACACATACAACAAAGCCAAGAAATGATAAGGATATAGTAGTAAGGAACGAATAAGCCCAAAAAAGAGGGGGGGGGGGGCATTACATGGATCTATGATATTTTTTTAATAGTTAAGTGGGCCCTTAGAATGAAGCCCACTCAACCATGTATACCTCCTTCATAACATATCACGTTTATGACACTATCATCAGCAATTTTTTAACAAAGACTATTTCAATCAATAATTATGTAATTTGATATTTGTATCACTAAACGTGCACTAACACCAATGGCATTGATCCTTTGTGAACACAGGGAACATTAAATTTTTTAAAATTCCACCCGATTTTTGCCGCTAGATCCATCTTTCTCCACTAAGGTCTGTGAACCAGTACGGGGTCTGTAAAACATTTTGGTGAGTTGTTGGGGTGCAAAGAGATCCACAGAGGGTCGGCGAAGAAATTCGGTCATTATAACCTAAATCATTGGTGATACTCGCATATATAGCTTGGGTCCGTTAACAATTCTTCATTGTTCCTAGGGTTCCCGTGAATGAAAAAAAAAACAATTAAGTTAATACCTATAGGACCTAGATTATACATATATAACCATGGTGAATCGGCACGTCGAAAAATATCAAGGTTTGGACACTTTGAAGACACTTGTAAAAGTGCTGTCGGAACTCGTCATAGCTTTACAGAGGTTGCTATAAATGGGGTTTTCGAAGATTAATCAATTTCGGCACGATTCATTTTCATAATGGAAATGGTCAAAGTCAGCAGAATGTTGCGATAACTTGATGAATATTGGAAAAAAATTCCATCAGCAACGTTTCAAAAATATTGCATTTTGTAAAGATATGAAAGACTTGTCCGACATGTGTGGTAACTATAAATATCTATTGATTGTGTACGCATTATAAAAATAATAGAAAATAATACTTTAACTGAAAATAAAAATAGGAACTTCCAAATACGTTTAAAGTTCAATACTAGTGATTCAATCTATAGCCGTTATATTTACGAACGTGTCTCAAGATATAAATATTAAATAAACAGCGGTAATTATTTCATTGAACTAGAACTTGGATAAACATAACAAAAGACGTAATTATATGATCTTCCTGATGCCAACTTGCACTACTAGCTGTTAGTCAGAGAAACACATGAAATTTGAAGCAGCGGGTAGCTTTTCTCACAAATTAATTTCTAAAAATATGTGTCCAGATGGCAGGGGCCCAGTGGCCAACCGAGAATGTGTTTTCTGTAATGTTAAGGTGTTTGTCTGTGAAACATTTGGAAAGGAATCTAAATGTCTTTCTAAATCAAAATATAACAAAACTGTTGGCAAACTGCTTATCCACTAAAGAGCATGTGTAAGAGAATGTGTAAAAGAATGTGTAAAAGTAAGAGGGCCTGGCTTTTCGATCCTAGCAGGATCTTCTTCAGAGGCTGAAATTAGAACCGATAACATTTATAGCCTACTTCAATTAAAGTCGTTTGTTATAGATTTGTATCTCACTTTCTTGTCAATGTCGTTGTTAATTAACGAATGCCACGATTATCGTAATCGATAAACTGGTAAGAACTTAGTATCAAGATTTAGTTTTTCTGCGAAAGTAGGATACTGGCCATTCGTAAAGAAAAATAAAATTAATATTGATGACAAGCGATAAAAAAAGAGGTCCTGGTAGGGTAAGCAAGATATTTACAGAACAATTAATATCAAAAAAGTATATGACGGTTTATTGTTCGAGAGAAAAATAAATATAAAACAACATACTTTGTTTTCATTTTTTTCCAGTCGAGACACCTTGTGTTTGAACGGGAAGCGGAAGAACGAATAAGTGCAACTATATGGTCATTTGCCTATACCTGGTATTTTGGCCCGAGCGTAATAGGGAATTTGATATCGGAAAACAATATAATTACTAAATTTTACTCACATTTTCTGTTTATTCCCGTATTTCTGAAAAATTGTATCATTTAGGTATTTATGTGTATCATTGACTGCTTGCTAATGACATGTTTGACGTTGTAAACGGTAATAACAATTTGCATATGACACAATATGCCAAACAATCAAAATATTATGTCATGGTAATGATATCTCGGATGAAAAATTTCATCATTAAAACTTTGATGGCTTGAAAAGTGACCAATTTAGTGTGTATAAGTTAAATCAGCGATATATTGTAATATGACACATTTGATCAGAAGTCATATATCGTTTAGGACTGGCGAATGATCGTTTCTGATTATTTTTGACGGCAAGGTTTTCTATTTGTCTGGAGAAGTACATGGATTTATTGCCTGCATAGTCATCAATCGAGAGAAAACTATTTCATCTAATTCACACGATAACAGCATGATGTACTAATGATGTACTAATGATGGCTATTCATTGAAAATTCATTTCTACATGATGTCGTCCCGGTTGATACATGAGGATTCTCGGCCGATGTTTCAAGTAATTTCGATAAATCTACCTAATTATCGCCCGCTAATTGTGCTTTAGAGCAGGGGTTCCCTAACTGAGGTGCATGAACCCCAGGGGATCCGTGAGTCTATCCCAGGGGGTTCGTGAGACGTTTCTGAAAGTCAAAACTAGAGTACTTTTTGTAGAACTAAAATCTGATATATCATATAATTTAGTAATGTACAAAAGTCGTACCTATCGACAAACTTTTCGCTTTCCATACGCATATGTTGCCATAGTAGTACCGTACCGTGCTTTTTTTATTACATTATTACACTATGAACTTGATCTTTTACGAAGCACTGTTATGCGTATTATAGTATAATTATGACTCAGATGGTGTCTCCAAAAGTTGGGGTTCGTGGACAACTCTTACAACCACAGGGGGGGGGGGGGAGGTTAGGGAAACCCTGCTTTAGAGGGTTTTACCTGTCGATAAACCTGGCTTTACCATTTGATAATCCAGGGTTTGTTCAGCAATAAAACAGGATTCCCCAAGTTATACTTTATCCCAATAATGATTAACAATATCCCAAGTTATTTCGATAAAACAGAATATATATAGGACAAACCTGATTTTATCGTTTATCGGTTTAAGCTTTACCTCATTAAATTTAGGTTTAGCGTAGATACTCCATTTGTACATATATATATATATATATATATATATATATATATACATATATATACATATATATTGCAAATGACCGGATTTATTGACCGAAAATGTTTTGTTTTTTTTTCTTTTGCTAGCCCACGATTATCACCCATAAACCATGAACCAGGATATACTGAATAAAGTTCGATAAAAACCCGGATTAGTGACTGATAAATCCTGTTTACCTGGCTGATACTTAATTTGATAATCCCAGGTTTATTGCTCGAATATCGTGGCTAACCATTCCACTTTTTCTTACATCACTTTCTTTTCCTCTATACTATTCTCTATTTTATGCCAGAACCTCGAAAAATGAAAGTTTAATCTTAATTGCCAGTTTTATATTAAAAATCATTAAAAGAAGTGATCGTATAAGGTATACCTTCTTCCATCAAGGAAGTGAAACCTCATGCCTATTCATGACTATTATGCCTCATGCCTATTCATGATTAATAATTAACCGCATTTATATTATAACTACGTTGAACCTTTGTATATAGTTATTATAGAAGATAACAGAGCGTTAGAAATGTCTATCAAACGTTATATATACACAACACAGAATGTTGGGATAATATCACAACTTTTAGTTTTCAAACCCTTTTATTCTATGGTTGCTTATTAAGTATCGGAATGTTGAAACTCATATCATCGACAGCGATTGTATACCCCAAAATATAATAATTTTCATTTTCGGTATGACTTTGTTGGAATCGTCTATTTGCAAAAAAACAAAAAGAAAGATTTTGAAGGACAAAACAACTATTTGAATCACTACTTCAATTTAATAATAAGACAAGGAAACACAAATGTGGGATATAAAACTAGATAGTACAAAGAAGAAGAAGAATGATGATAAAATTAATTAATAACACGGGCTTTATCTAATTATCACTTCCTCCTAATTCTAGAAGAGAAGACGTAGGCTGTACGTGACGAGCAAAGTCGAAGCTAATATACTCTAGCCGGTATATATGTTCATATGAATACTGTCGGGAAATTATTCAACCACCTTAAGTCACATATTACCGTTTCATAAAATATATACAAATATTTTCTGCAGATTAAAACTTTTTGGAACCTTTAACAAAATAGTTGATGATGGTAAAAGATGATAAGAATGTTACAACATAATGTTTTTATCTTTAGAGTGGTAAACATATAGAACTCCATTTACACTGTGGTTTAGTCCCTTTTTGACGACGTACCGTTTTATAATTATTTATTAATTAAAGCATATTTTGAATTTTAGCATTAGTGCTAAGATACAGTTCCAATAACTACTTGATGGATAACGTATATAATTGAACATATGGTTAAACGTGCATGACAGATTTCTGGTTAGTTACTGATTGCATAGTTGTGAAAATTGTCAAAAACTGCAAACAAGATTCTTAACCTTGATACTGGAGAGACGGAATACCGTTAATTTAATCCGCCAGATATTAGTATCTGTATGAGCAATGACATCAACCAACCCAACCCCCCAGTGGCGTAACAATGAGCCTGGGGGCCCCGGCTCCTGAACCAAAGGGGCCCCTATCAGGAGGTCCAAGCAAGGGCGTCCGCAGAAGCACAGTATTTGGCCAAAAAATACTCCTAGATCGTCGGAAAAGACACTTCACGGGCGTTTCAAGTTGCATTTACACATCGGTTATTTTGAGATCTCATGTCTTAGGATTTTGACTTGGTAAATGCATTATGGGTCCGTATGTAATGATTATAACTAGAGAACTGTTTGTTGGGTGAAATCATTGAAATGTCAAATGTTTAACTTTTTTATATTTTCCAGTGGGGACAAGTGGTCCCCCCCCCTTGCCCCTCCCTGCGGACGCCCATGGAAACAAGGTCTAAGGATTTGTGCAGGATCAATGCAGGGGGTCTTGGTTTAGAACATTTGAATGGCCATTTAGCATTTACACATCGTTTCCAGCTGACAATATGTTTAATGCTAAAATACATCAAGAGAAATGGCAGAACAATATTATGAACACAGCTATAAAATTCTTTGTTACTATAAACCATGGAATGAGGATTGAGGAATTCGGCTTCTGGATACATCTTGCATGTTGTATGAGTGAGAAACAACATTCAGTCTTGCATGACTTTTTCTTTCCCAGTAAAACGGGCCCTCCCTATCCAAAGAGGTACCCTTTTTCTGTGCATCAGTATAGCGGGGGATGGGCGCCCCCTCGGGGCCCCGGGCTCAGCACGGTCCGAGCCCATAGGAGTTACGCCACTGCAACCCCCCCCCCTCCCTCAAACACATAAAAGCATGCCATTTGAACACACACTATGAGAGATGTTTGTAGCGTATACGGTATCTCACTATTCACTTAAATGGAACGCCAAAAAGACGGCAACTTCAGACGATCTAAACGTACACGATGATTACTGTTAATTAAAAGGTGATAATATTAATGTTCATAGTGTATAATGAATTTTATATAATCATCGCTTACTTTTATATTATCATCCTTGCTGTCCTTTTGGCGTTCCATAGCACACTGCCCGACCCAAATCGACCGTCCAGTAAAAACAGAGAATCGTGGATAGTCGGACTGCAGTACTTATACTACTACGACGAATGAAGATTCATTCAGTTTTAGGCCGACTATAGACGTGGAAACTCAACCTACAGAATTCTACCGGAATATGTCAGTTTGCCACGATCGTCTAGTGTGTCACCGGTGACTAAAACTGTCAAGTTTTCAACCAAATATACCCGTCAGGGAGAAACTAATTTGTTTTATGTAAACACTGTAAACACAGATAATTAAACAGAACACAGTATTCTAATGAGTGGAATCACTTTTTGTACGCAGGGGGTAGGTAGCTTCCAAAAAGTGGGGGGGGGGGCACAACATCAGAGGGGCACTTTCTCGTTCCACAACCACCACTCGTTATGCTATAAACCGATACACACCGGCCGTATTATTTAAATATATATGTGTTAGTATGCTATCAATACTAATATAGTGCACGTGAATAATTAAAATAAAATATTAAAATTAACAAAGGCTTAAGATATCCAAAAGTTTTTCATTAAAGGGGCACATTTTATTTGCCAGTAGAGCACATTTGCTATTTTGGAAAAAAAGTTTGGGGGCGGGCACGAGCCCCTGGTTTCCCCCGGCTCCTAACCCCCCCCCCCCCCCCCCCCCCTATGTGTACGAATACATGGAATCTTAATGACCATCGAAAACAAGTCAAAACCACCGTGAGGGTGTGGCAGTGCGCAACGTGACTTTATCTTTGGAAAGAATAATAATAATAAATATAATAACTAGACTTATATAGCGCAGACTCCAACAAAAGTTGTTCAATGCGCTTTACGGGTGCTGAATGTGCAAAAACTAATAGAGTAGAGAGAAACAACAAGTTTTAAGACAGCGCTTGAATTGAATAATAGAATCTAAAGACCTAATTTCAACC
>KN890999.1:26603-37256 GCA_000934455.1 Apostichopus parvimensis
TGGGGGTTCGTGGACAACTCTGACATCCACAGGGGGTTCATGGGGGGGGGGGATAAAGTTAAGGAAACCCTGCTCTACAACCTTCCTTATATATGCACTGAGAACTTGCCGCTGTTCTGTAACGTATCACTTACTCCCTCCGTTGCGGACGGCAACAGCTGAGGACAGAGGAATGGGAACAGGCAATGGATAGGAATATGCGCAGATTTTTTTACAGGACAGACTTCGCCTAAGAGACTTTTCGAATTTTAAGTATACGTTCAGGTCGGGTTCGTGGTCAACGGAATAAAAGCCTTTGATACATGATCACATGGAAATTTCGATATAAGATGTATGGTCTTATTTACAAAATGTGTATATAGAGAGAAAGATGGTTTACCGTGACTGATATTTGCCCGCTTAGCGTACGTTGTGAAAATTAACAGTCCACCGATCGCATGATTTCTTCAGTTATGTTACCTCAGAATAGGCTTCCGCAGAGTCAATCTTTAAAGAACACTGGTCAGATATAGGTCGAAGCAAATCTGACTACTCATCTATTCAGTAATGGGGGCTTAATTAATTGGTTTGAATAATACATGAAACTTTAACAAACAGGCGAGGCCTAATGTTAGCTATAGCTTTGATATTTGGGTTGGATTTATACACGTATAAAGGCTCTAAGATAGTTAGGCATTATGTCATTGTTGTAGTTATCCTAAGTATGCTTTGTGCTATTGTTATGCTAACTGTGCGAGGTATGTTAGCTAGCGTTACTTCATTGTCTGTATACACTGTCGGTACTGTGTATTATCTTCGGCGTGTGTTACAAAGACAATACGATTTCCCCTCCAGAGGCTTATACAACTCTGATGTGTAGTAACTATAACAGGCGCTGATCCAGGGGGGGGGTCCAGGGGGTCCGGACCCCCCTGCTCTTGGCCAAAAAAAAAAAAAAAAGGAGAAAAAAAAGAGAAAAAAAAAGAGAGAGAAAAAAAAGAGAATTTCACAATGGATAGACGGAAACCCACTCCCCTTAGCAGTGGCGGAGCGTCCATACAGTCAGGGGGGCGGATGCCCCCCCCCCCGACGGACTCAAGTGGACTGCTGTCGCCCTTTTCAGCTTTTTACCACTTTTTACTTATTCGCGATTATTGACTTTTTTATTGCGCTCTCATCTACCTATTGACATTTGTCACATTTTGTTGGTGTAATTTTCTGACAAATGGCGATAACACCTATTTATTCTTCGTTTATCTGCAAATTAGCAAGGCCCGGAAAGGGTCGTTTCCGGCGATCAGTCTAGAGTGTATCTTTACTCCAAAAATTTCTGTACGCTCCGCGCCAACCAATGGTGGCGTTCCGCTTAGATAGTGTCGGAAGCGCCCCTACAGACCATTCTCGCCCCCCTGACCAATACCCCTAGCTCCGCCACTGCCCCTTAGACCCTAGGATCACTGGAGGCCAGACCCCTCACCCTTCCATAATCCTGGATCCGGCCCTGCACCAAACAGTGGTGACTGAACGGGAGGGGGATTGGGGGCTAAAGGCATTATGATTTTTGTATCATCTCAACTCATCTGATATGTATTACCATATTTCATAGATTGTTTTTTTCTCATCAATTGAGAAATTGCAGACATGAGATCCATATTTTCAGGCTAGATACATGCAGCTTAGAATGCTCGGGAAGTGCCGTTTCCGGCCATCTGGGGGGTTTGTAAAGCCAAAAATTTTCTGGTACGCTCCGCGCCAACCGATGGTGGCGCTCCGCTTAGATAGTCTTACGTTCGGGCGCGACTGGACCAGTCAGACCCCCCCCTGTCAGAAATCCTGCATCCGCCCCTGTATAAGGCAGCCATTTTACTCACCTGACGTAACATTGCCATGGTCATACCAGGGTTAGAGCAGCAGCTACCTGGTCATACAGTCACATACGGTCACATACGGTCACATACGGTCACATACGGTCACATACGGTCACAGTCTCGCCGTACGGTAATTGAGACTGGAGTTGACTCATAATCTTTGGTGACTTTTCTTAAAAATTAAGTATATACTTAATAAAGTTATGCAGTATACGTATTATGCAGATCATATCTGTATTTAGGCTCTGACTTCTGCATGCATGGGTCCTACTCTCCGGACCCGACCAAGTCCCTGCACTGTATCGGGGGAGGGGTGGTGGGGGGGGGGGGCTACTTTCACCACTACGTTGATCTGAATGGAACACGCTGCTATTATGTGTGGTTATCCCCTCTTTATCGCAAGACATACTACAATTGGACCGCTTGAAACAAATATAGTTACCCCTTTTTCTTAATATTTATCGGCTTGTGGGGACAACAGGAGTTTCGATGGGTCCCACTTTCAATTTTGTTTTCTTGCAACAGGTGTTAACAATCGAGTAATAGTATTAGCATAAAGGGTGGGTCAGATTCATGCATGATCCTTGTTTTCAACAATGTTCCCCCACCTCCCCCTTCCCACAAATCTGTCCGATATGAACAATGTTGAAGGTAGCTACAAAAGGTAACGTGGGGAGGGGGGGGGGGTGGGCCGTCGGTGTTGTAATTACGTGCGTCATATTGGACACACACTGTTGCAGTATACTTACTTAAGTTGTGATCGATTAATTTTTAACAAAATTGATTTTTTTTTTTTTCAGTAATTCAAATATCGTATTTTTGCACGCGATTGGACATTATAGTTCCCAAGCTAAACTTGTCAACATTCTTGAAAAGAACATCAAGTACACATTGTTCTCATTTAAAGCAGTGTTTTGTGTTAGTACATGAAATATGATTGCAAAATTGTTGTGATGCATAGAAAATAAAGCAGTAACATCAAATACACATTACTCCCAGCCTTTAAAGCAGTTTTTTGGCTGTTTTCGTGTTATTACTCGAAATATGAAAAATATATAAAAACTTTGAAAGCTAAGTGATTTATATTAGAAACGAACAAGAACATTAACTTGATTATCGGTTTATCGGTTTTTATTTTCATTTCTTGATACATCAAATTGCACTTGAAAAGGTAAAAAAAAACAATCGTAAAATAGGCATTAATTCTTATCTTTTCTGTTTCCCAACAAAAATTAATATATATCATATACAAGCGGTTGTACAACCTACATTTTCTAACCACCGTGGCTGTATTCTCAGTGAGGAAAACCTAGTCTTTGCCGATGTGTTTGAGACATAATATAGACCTACCTACCTAAGTATCATATAGAAGTCACGGAGCACAACGTCAGACAAAGCATTTAGCACGGTATGGGTACACGGTAAACAATTCATTACTTATTTCAAAGCGCGGCGTGCACCTTTGCACGAATACGAACATTCAATGTCAGTGTACTTATAATACAGGTCATACGCTATATCGCAATAATCTCATTCATATCAGAACTGTGATCACGTGATAACCACGGTGACATTATGCCTTGCGTACGATGATGGCGGTATACGCCATATAAAACTCGATTGAAATTCCCTCCCAATGTTCTCGGGGAAAAGTACCAAAATAAACTGCATAGTTTTTTTTTCATTCTTCTTAAAACACAAAATAAGATATTTTTTTGTACCGTGGCTTGAATGTTGAAGTGCATATGGGAAAAAAATATTTTGGCGAATTCATTTTATCCAAATTCAGCCGGAGAAGAATTAGACAACTGCTAGGGGTATTAACCTCTTGTTCAAACACACGCCAACAAAACTAAGTAAATAAATATATAACCAGAGTATATATAAGTACAGCGTTGCGTTTAAACCTAATTATAGACCTTACTTATAGTTTATAAATATGCCACAGAATGTATCATTTGACGCATATTTTTCTATTTCTGGGTGCCGACTTCCAGATCCCCCTACACGGGAGTCGACTTCAACAATCACAGGGTCACCCTCCCTCATAAATTCCTTTATTCGTCTAGTATAGGTTCCTACCTTAATCAGTCGGGTGAATTTAACAATTTCTTCCCACCCCCACCCAACCCACCCCACCTTTGAAATATTGTGCACTGCGTTGTACGGTATAATATGAATATGATATATTCCATAGTGTTCTTCTACTATAGGTCACTATTGCCTTTTCCGTTTCCCCCGTGATTTTGTTATCTAATTTTGCGGCGGCCAGAACAAGCACTCTGGACCTTGGTCCATCTGGCGCCGCACGGGTCAATCCTTACCTTGCCTTGCGGCCTTCCGTTAAATGGTTGAGTAACTAATCGTCAGATTCACCACATTATTCAAGTGTACGATGCAGATGGTGGTATCACGTCATAATCTTTACAAAACACCAGCAAGGGTTGAGCGAAACTGTCCTAAACGTGGTTGACTATACAAAGTCGACTACAGAGAATTTGACTACACAAGGTCGACTATACATATGAAAACATGATATCACAATATCATCATATCAATCTAAAAAAAAAACGTGTTAAATAACAAAAATGGTTCGAGAAATTTAACCACCATTTTGAGAATATTATGGAAGTAAAGACATCATATTTAAAGCCAAAAATTACGGTACCTCATTTAAGTGTTGAATAAAGTGTATTTTCAAAGAAAACGTCTCGCCTGAGTCAATCTTGTTTTTACGCTGCTATTCTTCACTCAGTTTTTATCTATCGTTTCACTTCATGCTGATATATATGCAAATTCAGTTACAATGTTTAAATTTGCATTAAATTTGCATATCATAAATACAAGAATTACCCTGTCTTTATATTACTTTGTGCAGTGTATCGCAACGTTTGCTATATATTCACGAGATGTAGGCGAACGTATACAGAAGGCACTATAGAGATATAGAGTCAGATTTTAGTGACAATTCTTCCGATGAAACTCCAAGCCAATTAACATCACTTGTAGCCATAAGGGATGCCAAAATGGTAAAAAAAAGAGTCAATGTGGCCTTTGGTACAAGAACATAACAAGAGGTAGGCATTTTTCTTCCAGCCTATTTCTAAATGCAGCATAGTTGTTTAACAGTTTTCTGTCCGTTATTGACTGCTCTTTATATAGACTTGCACACACTTTACTCCAATGTAGAAAATTTTGTGTCCCACAAAGTTATCTTAGTCATTATTGCACTCGCAACCCTATGATTTTTTATTAAATACTTTAAGAAATTAAAACGTTTTGAATTGGGAGGAACGAAGAGGGAGGGAATAAAAAACAGCTACTTCTATTTTCTTCGTGATCAAATATATTTTCTTTATGAGTTTAATTTTTTTTTTTAAAGTAGACCATATTATTCCATGCATGAGACGAAATTTTGGCCAGATCGTTTGGGATAAAAGTCGATTTTGGTTAGCCATCGTGTCCGATGTTTGAGAACGATAGCGTGCTTCACTTTATCTTTAAATTTCCTTTTTTTAAACTTTATTTAATTTAATTGACAATTAAAGGTTGGTAATTTCTTCATCTCCTTATTTCGGATTGTTAATTTCTTTTTTTTTAATTAAATGACACAATCTGATGAAAAGTTCGTCTCGTTTATTTTCAAACATCCGAAGATTTCATTTCAACTAACATTGCCATAAGTTCATCAAACACTCCATCATTTATAAACGGATTAGAACCTTTCCCACCACTGCTAAGATCATCGGAAGAACCATGATCATTTCGCGGAACTGGTCCATTCGTACAGTATTCATTGTTATTTTCCGCCGCGAGCTGCTCATTGCGCGTTTCCGATGTCGACGCTTTACTGACGTCAGGCTCTATGACGATGACGTCACTATTTTGATCCCCAATCGAATTTTCGCGCGAAGATGAATATAAATAATTGTCCGTTAGTTGCAGAGGGTTCGAACATTGACTAAGATGGTCGTTTGACGACGTAGTTGAAGAGGGAATGTTACGAAAGGACGAAGTTATAGCCCTGTTGATTATGATTCTTGGTGATTCATTTGGTCCTTGATTGTAAAGTTTATTCATTAAAAACGTTCCTTTTTGTCCAGTAATATCTGGTTCACTTCCCAACAGATCGTCCGCGGACTTGGAAATCGTGTTGACATTTGGAGAAGTTGGATCAACATCATCAGTAGTACTGCTGTTACCGAGTCCATTGGCGGTCTCTATTGGACCGTTACCTACTTGTTGTAGATCTCCGTCCAATGAACGAGTTCGTCTTTTGACTAATGGTGGTTTGGTGTCTATGATTTCGGTGTTGGTAGTAGTAGGTGCAGGCGGTAAGCTCTTCTTGTCATCGGAACCACAGGAGGCTTCTTGAATGATGTCATTGCATTTATTTTTAACCTTTTTCTCCTTCTTCTTATTACCGGACCATCTCGCGTTTGTTCGACGGCTCTTCGGAGCGGTGACGGGCGACGTACTCTGCGGTGACGACGAGGCGAATCGGTAGACCGGCATACGACGGCGTTGATTCAGATCACGTTCTAGCGCTAACATCTTTTTTGGTGCAGGAACGGAATTATTCCGACGACGGAAAGAAGCAAAAATGGATGAGCGCCCGCTACCTACAGACGAACGACTGTTGTTGCTTTTCGAACGCAACAGTTTCTCTCTGAATTTAAATAAAAAAGGTAAAAGGGAACATTAAATAAAGGGTGGAATTTTGAATATTAAGTGATCAATATGAAACAAAAAAGTATAAGTTATGTCTCTTAATCTTGGATGATGATCAATATTCCCAGGGGGGTAGGAAGCTTCCAAAAAATGGGGGGGGGGGCACAACATCAGAGGGGCACTTTCTCATTCCACAACCACCACTCGTTATGCTATAAACCACTTAAATATATATGATGTATTAGTATGCTATAAATAATATTATGGTGCACGTGACTCTATTCAAAATTAACAAAGGCTTAAGCTATCCAAAAGACAGTTCTTCATCAAAGGGTCACATTTTATTTGCCAGTAGGGCACATTTGCTAGTTTGGAATAAAGTGGGGGGGGGGGGCACGTGCCCCCAGTGCCCATACCCCCTGAATGTTCCCATCTTTCCTACAGCCACCTTCCGTATATACGAAAACAGAAGCAAGACCGAAGGTACCCAATTTCTTTTAGATATACAACACAGACAACAAGTAAATAATGGAAGAATTAACAGAAGTCTTCGAAAGCCATTATTCATTAAGTAAGTTTTGAGGTGCTTTTCACAGGCGCTTTCTTGGGCCAAAAGATCTCGAGAGGTAATTTATTCCGAATAAATTGTGCCGCAAAAACAAAAGATGTCTTCCCCAACACTCGATTTGTTTTGGCCTCTATTGGGAGTGACAGAATGACCGGATATAAAGATTACGAGTTGGCAGGGACATAGTGGCCATTTGGGCATTGGGCAATGTACAGTGAGCCGGTGGGCTGGCTGGTTGGTCAAAAATAGGCTGGAACCTGGTAAACAATTTACAGTCAAGTCAATGAATAATGGGCCGACCTAGCCTAGCTGAAGGATGCCTGAGCCGGTTTTAAGACCCAGTCTGCTCCACATGTGAGGTTAGATTATTCTTGACAAGGAGAACATCAGCAATGTAAGTTAGAGCACAATTGTTTAGGGACTAATGTGCCACCAGGATTAGTCTTAAGACGCCAAGTAGCAAGCAAGACCAATAAACACGTATGCTGTATTGGTATAAAAGTATTACCAAGCATCCCGTTGAGGTTTTGGCAGTGAAGGCAAGAAGACTTGAAGAGAATGGAGGGTATACGGGAAAGGTGTCAGTGAGTTGCGGGGGAAGGAGGGAGGGGTGGGGGGGGGGGGGGGGAGGGTGTGGGATACAAAGATGAAGGAGTAAGGGAACATATAGAATGGCAGGGAGGACGAGAAACAGCCTGGGTATATATACACGAGCTGGAAAGACAGATAAAGAAGATATTGGACACCAACCTGCTAAAATCGACCGTTCCGTTATTACTGCTAAAACCACGAGAAGAGGAGTCATAGAAGCTTCCCACGTGCATACGCACCAATGTCGAAGTGGTCATGGAACTTCTCCTGTTTCTCTCTGGTTTGAATAAAATAATGTAAGTCTTTGGAAGGAATAAACAAGCTAACGCGACGGCTGAGCTGATACTAACAGCAAAGCAGACGACAATCTCTCTCATATGTGCACTACCGAAATATAATGGAATGAAGGCGAGCCAGACGACACATGTAGTATACATCGTGAAGGCTATGTATTTAGCTTCGTTGAAGTTCTCTGGTAGATTTCGTGTTTTGAAAGCATATAAAGTACACATTCCCACGAGAAACGCATCGTACCCAAGTGGGGCGACCATTCCTCTCGTGAATGGCTTACATATTAACCTTGCGGTGTTAAATGTCGGATAAACAATAATAGCTTCCGGTGGTTCAACTATCAAAAATGCAACGATGATAGCGACCTCTACACTAATGATTAAAATCGTTATGACAACTTGAGCCGTCCCGCTTAAAAATCTCGGTTTTCTGGTCAAGATTTTCTTTTTGCTTCCCGCCAAAATTCTAGCCATACGATTAGTCCTCACTACTAAAGAAGAATAACATAAACAAAAGCTTAGGCCAAGACATATCCGTTGCAAATAACATACAATCGTGCTAGGCTTTGAAACGTATGGAAAGGTCAACGCGAAACACGTGGTGATTCCAATAAGGAGTATATAACTGTTTTCTCGACTTGAGGCTTTGATGATAGGTGTCCCGTTGTATCGGATGAAGGTCACTATGACGAATGATGTACAAATTAAGCCAAGACTTGCTAGAACAATCGCAAAGATGGCCTGGCTGTCCGACCACCTCATAAACTCCACATCAATGATGTCACAATCTGAAAGAGATGAGTAATCGAGATATCACAATTGATTGTGATATTATAGAACATTTCATAACACTACGATCACTCCAGGTTGTGTTATGATATCTCTTTTAATTTTTTTTTAGAAATGACCCTTTAAACATGTGAGTGTCATTCACTAAAGCGGCTGGACAACTAAGTCTAACACAGAGGCCATGCGGTCAATTCCTCAGATGCAAACACATAGCTCTGCAGTGAGAAAACAAAATACTTTTTGAGCCTTAAATGATATGTTGACAATTGCATTACAAGTTTTAGTCAAGGACCAGTATAGTGTTGAATGCCAACTAAGGGGTGCGATGTGTTTGACATGAAGTTGAAAGAATATATTTTAGCTGAGTAATTTTAATTAACGAAACAGTGGGACATTAAAGGCATTGAAGACTCGCCCCAAACAGCGTGCCGCCATCTGAAAAAGTAAACTTTCCGTTGCTTGCAAGTGAAGTTTTTTTCGTGTCGCTACAAAATGCAGACAGTAATGAAACGTGATACCTTGTTATCTTTTAGCTAGACCTGAGATCTCCATCGCTGCTATGTACACTGTGTTGTGGGTTTTGACCGTAGCTGTATGTACTGACTGTACACTAGTGTCTAATTACCGAAGGTAGCAAGCTGTGTGCGTATTTTCTGGGATCGATGGTGGTGTCTAACCCTTCTGTTACACCACATTCGAAACTAGGTCAGATTACCGGCATGAGACGTTTCTTTGTGCGCGAGTCTTCAATGCCTTTAAGGCATGCACTGAGGCGGATCCAACGTTCATCATAAATTTATCCTCAAGTTTAAAGGAGCGTTCTACAGATTTAGCATATATTAAAGGTGAATAACTTGAAAATAAGAATAGATGTGGAAAATATTACCAGCGCTCAATTTTTTTGATCAGACTGTAAAAACACATCAACACTAAAATTCTGCCTCGATTCATCCTTTGTTTTGTTAATCCCTTTAATATGTTACTTTTTGCTTCTGACCATCGACCATATTTGTATAATTTATTTATGTACCTGTTAGTTCAGCGTTAGGCGCTTCCCCTTCCTCACATTCTTGACACGTAAACTCGTCTTTAACAATCTCCCTTAGTCCGCATGGTACGCATGCCCAGCAACACTGGATATTGTCTCGGATATCCTGAGAAAGAAAAAAACAACACAAGAAAAACCTAAGTTTCCTTTACATCATTAGTATTCGAACTGGGGATTGGGATGGGGGTGGGTTGCAACCCTAAAGAAGCTCCACAATATTTCGGAAGGGCGCCAATATATTTTGAGGGGTCGCTAAACAATTCGGATCAGAAAATAAGTTACCAATGTTTTGAAGACAAAATGTGTAGCATAAATTACTTCAAACAGTTTTATGACATAGCGGAAATTTCTCAAAAGGAGAAGGGGAAATCTGCTACCTAAGTAAGTACTGTTGCGCGGTTGTGGGACATGAACAGTAATAACATGTGTTACAGGTGGCACCAGTAGTTACTGTACTAGCTATGTGATTGAAGTAAAGGAGATACGGTACCGCTTGATTCCAGTTCTCACCTCTCTTTAAATAACGCCAATTCGTCATGCCGAAGAGCAAAGAAAGGCCATGTTCGGTTATATCCATAAGCCTACCTAAAGCATAAACGACTAGATACAACTTCATTTTAGAATCGCCTATAGAAGAACTCGCACTCATTGGTTGGTACAGCAACTATACTGTTCATGTCCCACAACCTTGTATCAGTAATTACTACTTTGTGTTCGTAACACGTGTAAACATGTGATACAGGACACGAACAGCAGTTACCGTACGAGCCATGAGTATCGGGTAGATTTGTTGGTTTTCCCTCTCACAAATCAAAGTCACTTTCCCTTTGCATCTCGAAGTTTTTATCC
>KN891001.1:8415-24281 GCA_000934455.1 Apostichopus parvimensis
CGGAATGGGGAGCCCATACTCCATCTCGTTATAGAAAAGATGAATCATTCCCGCCACTAACTCATAAACCAAGTTCAATGTAATTTGCGCATCACATTATCTTTCATTGGATAAAATGGTAAACGCTTCTAGTCAGTTAGTGGCAGCTGAATTTTACCTGGTTTCTCTCAGCTTTCTTCGAGGAACGGATCGATGAGGCACAATGAGACTTAAAGGAAAGGTTATCAAATGCTTGAAATGAGCGGACAGGCACTTCTTCTGATTGTAAGTGAATGGAACATCGTGACAATAGCAGGCGTTACTGGAATCTATACAAATTTTGCTTGCCCCTTCTTTTATCATCACACGTTTGTATAAAAATGTCCTTGGAATAATGCTTCTGCGCGTGTGCGTGTCGTAGTTCATTTGGTACGCATATTATATTAGCCTTATTTATTACAAAATGGAAACAGTTTGTAAAAATATATTGCTGCTTGTAATCGTATTGCACTCAAGCATGCAGTCGCTCAATTCACTTTGAGTGTGTCTCCAATTTCTGTAAGCTTAAAAGTTAAATATTAGGTTAATCTGTAAGTTTCCTTTTCCCAATTCTTGCAAGTTTCCTTTTTTATGGTATGATATTTCTTTTCTATTATCTTTTTTCCTCTTCGTCGTAAAGTTGCTTGTTAATCAATCTAGTTATCGATCCATGATTCAGTCTGATGTTTATTTAAAATGAAAGTAATCTGAAACTGAACCTTAAATGTACATATCCGATTTTACCGGCTAAGTAAAATTGCTATGGAAAGAATAAATCATATTTTGATGTACAGTTGTAACGATCACACAGGAATGACTTCAACATAATAACATTATTATTTTTTCTTATAATGAAGCTTCGATATGCGCAATGTATTAACTGTAAATCCGCTAACTAAATGTGTATGTATAAATATTTGTAGTATAAAAATGTTGGTTATTATTGTACAATAACATTAAATAAAAACCAGCAACTTGACCAAATGATTGTGAAACGATATCCCACCTCAGCACTTAGTGAGTTGTAAACGTTGCCTAGCAACAACACCTTTTGCTGTTCCCGAACTTACAGTAATAACAGTCATAAGTCATTTCTATACCTAAGAGAATTGAGCTGTACCATGTTGATTTTTAACTTCTCAAATTCTCATAAACATGTTTGTCATTCTCCCCACAATTTGACAACTTTTCCTTGTAAAGCACAGAAACTAAGAACATTTTCAAAAATATATAACGTAAGGAAACTATCAGTCCAAGAAGTTTTCTGTTTCTTTCTTTGACAAACGTATAAGCTTAGTTCTGTTTCATTGTAAAACTTCTGAGCATAGCTGAACGGTTTGATTGATAGTAAGATTTAGCTGTATCTCATGACTATGTTTATAATTCTACTTATAGGTCACACGATATTACTTTGCTCATTCCCTTAGCTTTCCAGTAGACATTTTTCTTGATCGGGTAAGGCCAACTTACCTTATAAAAGGTACATTTGGATTGCAATATTTAATGACGTATATGCTAAACTAGTTGAAGTGTTAACGTCGGAGATTTAGGACTTTTAGGATATATTCATGGTGGTCAAAACATATGAAGAGGAAAACGAACAATACAAATACAAGGAGCATAAGTACAGTCAATAGAAACATTTTCTACATTGTTAATCATAACAGAAAGTCACGGAAAACCTACCTAAACATCAATCACATTGGCGTTTGCAAAAGCATCTTATTCAAAGTTTGTTATTGTGCTAGCTTATTGAGCTACTTTCATCTCCAAGCATATTTATTACAAAGTACTTGAATAGAGAAATACCGACCAAAGGACAATATCTAAAAGGAACTACCTGTAAACTGTGCTGCAGTATCTTATTGCAACTTATTCATATGTTATGGACAATTGAACTTGAAATACTCCTTCATCACTCAACCTTCATATACAGTACATGTGTGATAGTGATTAAAGGATAGACAACTTGAACTATCATCATCGATTGAAACATTTGATTCAACTTAATAGGAATATGTCTTTAAATGTTTACGTTATTTCACACATTAGTTGAAGATACCGTCTAGCCACATATGCTTTGTTTATGAAGGGTTTTGCTCATATTATATGTACTTTAGTAAAGATCTGTTCTGCTGTAAATGGATACATTTCAGTTAGTCCGTAATAAGCAACATCAGTGAATTAGCTTAGGTCAGCTATCAGAAAGATACATTACTGCCGTTTAGTCCATCGATTATTACTTAGTGTATTTATCGGTTAACGGCATTGCAGACACCGTTAACTCTGTTGCTTTGAATCTGATTTCATATTTGGATTCTGCGTTTGGCGTTGCATTAAGAGCCGCGTTATACGTTGTGTTATACACTGCGTGTGGCGCCGCGTTGGACGCTGCGTTGGCACTACGTTTGGCGCGGCGTTTGACTTTGCGTTCTGCGTTGCGTTTAGCGCCGCGTTATACGCTGCGTTCTGCGCTGCGTTTGGCGCCGCGTTATACGTTGCGTTATACGCTGCGTGTGGTACCGCGTTGTACGCTGCGTTGCGCTTCGCGACGTGTTGTACGCTGCGTTTAGACGCCGCGTTGAGTAATTGCGCTAACAGTAACGTACTGCAAGTATAATGCAAGGATAAATGTAAGAGCCGTTCACTGTAAGAATAACATTTTATGAACCTTGTAGGATGAAAAAGGTCAGAATAAACGGTACCACTGTACCACGGGCGCTTTAACAGCTTCTCCATTGTCATCTTTTTGTCGAGACTTTTTCGCCAATCACCGTTTTAAAGACTGCCCAACAAGACAGGGATGTCACGCTACAATATGTTACAGAATAACTGATAACACTTAGGCAAACGTTTAGATGTTTTAGAGGAATTGATAACAATTAGGCAATGTATATATATAAAGAAGTCATCTGTTGGATCCCTCCGTGAAGAAACTTCATATGATTTGAAAGACTCTTATTTCTCAAGGAAAGTGGCTATGATATTGTAATATATCCAACAAAACCCCTAAATTTATTAACTCACTCATAGACAATTTGGTTACGAGATTTCTTACAATCATTTTACACTTGTACTGTAGCCTACAGGAGAATAGAACTCACAATGTGTGCTCTGTGGTAAAATAAGACCTTATTTTTTTTAAGAGACACAGACAAAAAACTTCTTATCTACTACTTGCATAAGAAGGAAATTTACCACCTTATAATAGAAATTTCAGGCCTTTAACTTATACAATTATTTTTTCTTATTAGGTTATACGAGGACGGAGAGATGAATTACAATAGTTGGTCCGAATTACTGATAACGTACCAAATATTTCCTTTAATATATGTCATGGGCTTCATTGATGACCTTCAGTGATAGAAGAAACTCTCTCCTTCCTTTACCCTCACTCCAAATTGAACAAATAGGCCTAAGTGGCATCCTACTTGTTAATTGAGCATTCTACGTTTATTTGTAAATTCCAGTGCAGTGTCTAACTTTGACGTTTACGCCAGTTCATATAAACTGTGTACCTTGTAATTTTTCCCTTGGCTGAACCATTTAAGGTACTCATCCAAAATTATAATGCTTGATGAAGGCATTGTAAAACAGCCAGGGTTTGCAGTATACTTCATAACCTCAACAGATCTACCACTTTCTATCCATTCACATATGGTTTTTTTCTCCACACCTTGCAATGGCAAATGTCTCTTATGTGTTCAGTTTTTCCAAGAGTTTTCCGAGAGTATTCCTGGTAAGCCTGCTGTGGGTCACACGAGGTGCTTTAGCTTTATCGTAATTGCTTACTTTATATTAAGCTACAAATAATCATTGCTGCACAAATTAACCAAGGATGCATCGTTATTAGTTTGTGTGGATTAAACTTCCTAACTGAACGAGGAGTGCTGATCTTAAGCTTGTGCAATAACTGGACTAACCCAGCATACACTGGTTGAAGACCCTGGAACAATATTTTGATCCTCATTGTTGAAATATCAGTAATGTAAAATTCAATTTAATATGAGTGAAATTCACATTTTATTCCTCTCTCTCTAGCTTACATCAGTTGTTGAAGTGTCTGGTTTGGGTCTTCAGTATATATCGTTGGCCATGAACACATTTCATTTCTTGCCTTGAGCATATGAACTATATGTGATAATGCATGTGTCTGAGCGTGTGAAGTCTTAATTTGGCTGTAAACATGTTTGATTATACTCTTAAATCTTGAATGGATGAACTGTATAGTGGTATATAAATTAACTGCAGTACGAACAGAAACTGGTTTTTATTGTTGGATAATTCAAATATCATATCAATGACATGATTATTCAATGTTTAAGTATGGTGTAAGCGCAACCCAGTAAGTAAAGCTTGCTTGAATGTCAAACTTGGTATGTGTTATATATCCAAGACCATACTGTACCTTTAAGGATTGTGCCAAACTAATTACGTAATAGAAAGTTCTACATACATACGCTAATTAATAAACAATCCGTTGTATTGTAACTCTGAGATAATAGTAACTACAGGATACAGTTACACGGTGGATCTCGACCAACAAAAACGTGTCTGTGTATTCATTCGTTTATACCCACCGTCGCATTTGAACCTCGTAGTGTTTTGTACAGTTACCTTTGCCAAGATAGAAAATATGTAGGTCAGACTAAAGGGTTGCAAGAAACACATTAATTCTGTGGCAGATAATAACTGGCCAATGTCAAGTCACTTGCCTGTTTGTCCTTTAAAAACACATTTGGTTAGACGTTTTCTTTGGATGGTAAATGTTAGTGCAGGAAACGTTTCCATTGAACAATGTCCAAACAGACTGATCAGCTCAGTTGCCAAATATGTGTGAATTTGTGAAAACAGTTGATTTACATAGAAGGCTGGTTCTATGTTGAGATACCATACGATACAAATGGCTTACTCTGTGAGGGTGAAAGGAAACTGTGATTCCACCTAGCGTCAGACCTGGTATGAAATGTTATAACATTTATCCAAAAGTTTCACCTTATGTAAATAAAGTATTATAAGAGTTTCCAGTGTTCCCCTTGATAGGTAGGTACCAGAATTGAAGAGAAATTGCCAAAAAGAGTCATTTAAAAGACATGGCATTGAAAAATCTGAAGTGACTGCATTGAATCATAAGCAATAATGGAACATCCCACTAATCATACCATTTTGGTATGTAGTAAATCAAAATCCGACTTAAATTTCTACAATTATTGGACTAATTAAAATCATACTAAACGAAGGGAATCTAAACATAAGCTCGGGAACATGACTTATTTATAGTCCTTAATGATATCATATGTATAGGCTGCCATCGTCCTTATTCATGCATCTATTGTTCTCTTGCTTAAGTTCAAATAAAAGTGTATGTAGGCTGTTAATTAGGTCAGGAATAAACGATAGTTTCCTATTGTTCATTCTTCCTTGTCTAGTGGGTAATATCATTACTGTGTGATGCAGTCAAATGCAGTTGTTTCTTAGTTGTGTCTGTTTTTAAAAATACACTTTTGATGTTGTTTTTGCTTCAAGTTAATAGTGTTGTAGTAAGTTATTGCGCTAGTTATTTTAACTCTAGTAGTTAGTTTCTGACACTTGAAGGTGTTTGAGTGTACTATATGATACGCAAACGAACGTTTAACATTCATTAGATATATATATCCAAATGACAAGGAACTTACTTGTTCGTCTTGTTTATTTGACTTTTAAATCAAACAGCTTTAGATTATCAAGCTCACAGTGCATTTAGTTCATGCCATATCTAGCTATCAAATACGCAAACGACCGTTTAACATTTCATAAGATATTAATGTCAAGATGACCAGGAACTTCCTTGTTCGTCTTGTTTATTTGACTTTTTAAATCAAACAGGTTTAAGTTATTAAGCTCACAGATCTTTGTTTATTGTGCCAGTTGACCAACTGTTTACTTTACTTCTTGTGTAAGACTTGCATTGTCTGTTTGACAAATGCAGAAAAGTCATGGAATAAACACAATGAGGTCAAAATGCAGACATTGCTCATATGTTTCACCTTCGTAGGGTTGTAATTTTTGTCTTGTTTATTCAGCTCAGTTGTTTAATATATGCTTTTTTCGGGTTCAGGGAAACAATCTGAAGCCGTTATTACATCAGTCATGTATCTTTACGTGCAGGACAATAGAAATTTAAGAGTAAGTTTCTTACACTTGAAGCTCTTTGAGTGTACGATGTGATACGTAAACGATCGTCTAACATTTCATGAGACATTAATGTCCAGATGACATGTAACTTCCTTGTTGGTCGTGTGTATTTGACTTTTTTTAATCAAACAGCTTTATGTTATCAGGCTCACAGTGCCTTTAGTTCATGCTATATTCAACTGGATCCATCTCACTAGAACAACACGTAGATATTTGTTTATTTTGACAGTTGACCAACTGTTTACTTAACTTTTTGTGTTAGATTTGCATTGTCTGTTTGTAAAATTCAGGAATGAGGCCAAAGTGCAGACGTTGCTCATATGTTTGACATTCATATGGTTGTTATTTTTTCTTCTTGGCTTATTCATTTAGCTCGTTTCTTTAATATTTGCCTCTTTTTCTGGTTCAAAGAAAACAATCTCAAGCTGTTATCACATACGTCATGCATCTTTTAGGCATATTCCATCTTCTGTATCTAGTGTACGTAGATAATTGAAGCATCGGGTCATAGATAGTCAAATCAATCAACAATTTTTGATTATTCATATGGAAGGAAGACATTATTGCCTTACTAGGCACATATATTGTTTTCATAGCACTATTTACTGACGGTGTAAACATCTAAGGCTCATCAATCAAATTTGATTTGTGGTGACACATTCGAAACATTTACCTACTTAATTGCTGGAATTTAAGTCGAGTTTAAAAAGTGCTAGTATTAACACATTTGATGCTATCCTAGTCCATGCACATAGAAGTGCAAGAACGACACCAACAGGTTCTGTTTTTATATCATTTTTAAGTGTTTGCAGGACGCTGGACTTTCCCGGTGTTTAAATTACACTTTCTAAGTGCCGATGTGCAGATAACACTTTACTGGTGCTAAAACTTGCACCTTTGGTGCTGTTTCTCTCCGAGCACTAGCAAAGTGCATGACAAAGGCACTTTAAGTGTTGTTTTCTAGCACATACGGTGTTTGAGTGTACTATGTGAAACATAAACGACCGTTTAACATTTCATGAGATACGATAATAATGTCCAGCTGACCACACTGTTAAAAAAAAATTCTGTAAATTAACAGAAAACGATTGGAAAAAAAGTTTCCAATCGTTCCCTGTTATTTTTACAGACAATCTGTAAAAAGGAATTAACTGGAAAATAATGTTTTCTTTTTACAGAATTTTCCAGTTAAAAGTTTTACAAGAAAATTCGGTTAAATAGATTAACATCAAAATTCTGTTTTCTTTTAGCATTTTTCTCATGTATATTTAACTGAATTTTTCTGATAAAATTACAATTTATTCCTGTTTGTTTACAGACAATTTCATTGTGTTTTACTACCAAATTCTGTCTTTTTACAAGTTTTTGATGTTAATTGTTCAGTTAATTTACCAAATCGTCTGAGACAATTACAATTTTTGTCTTTTTTTTTACAAACGGTTTTACTTCTAAATTCTGTTGTTTTACAATATTTTGATGTTAATAGTTCAGTCAATTTACTTAAATCTTCTGATAAAATTCAAATTTATGTTTTTTTTACAGACGCTTTAAACGTGTTTGTCTACCAAAATCTGTCCTTTAACAAGTTTTTTATGTGAATTCTTAATGATTTATCAATTGCATAAAAAAGAAACATAAGTGTGAAAATTTGATATTGACAATTAAAATACATTGATGGGTGTTATCTGTCTTAGTTTACGGCAAGGTTTCTACAAAAAGAAAGTACATACTTAGGGAATACGCCAAAAATACACGGTAGAAGTACGTTGAAATGCTCATGTTTATTTTCACCCTTTATTTACACAACTTCTTCATTCATCTTGGAGTGAGGTCTTCCCCAAAAACATGCACATACAAAGGTGCTTTTAACCTATCACTTTTAATCACTTTACTAAAACTAAAAGCTTCCTTAAGTAGATACTAGAAACATAAAAACTCAATTATAAAACAACAAGTAGAGAACTTAAACTTCAACTCTGAAACAATAATTCTACTTTTCAACATTTGAGAAAAGACTGGTGACTGATATCACAAACTTCAGGCCAAGGCAATTACAAACTACTTACAAAAGTCTGTATAGGACAATAAGAGATACAGGTTTTGCAACTGTTCTGAAGAGGTGGTAAGATCACCTTAGACCAAAAGCAATACCTTGAAAGCTACTTCACTTGTTGTTATCTTTGGTTAGGGCCAATTAAGTTGCCCCCCAAAAAACACAAACTATGTGACCCTTAATTTGCAAACTGACTGCAATTATAAACTTTCTAAATGGCATATATTACAAAAAGCTCTTCACCGAATATTAAGCTAAAGTAAGATTTTTCATACAATAATATCCTTGTAATGTATTTACAATCATAATCTATATTATTTCAGCCTCCTCACAGTATTAAAAAATCTCTATAGAGTTGGTCAAGGCATGTGGCTTATGACCAACTATTCAAAAACAACTATATGATCTTCTTCTATAAATCAGTTTCAAACATTATTTTTCAACCCATGAAGTGGAAGACCCCAGTTTGGGAAGACATTTCAAATGGAAAACAATCATTAGCCAAACCATTATTACATGGTAGGCTTAAGGGCTAATTGACGTTATAAGCTTCAAACTTTCTAATTATTATTACACAACTTCCAAACATTTTCATATAAAGCTGAGCCCTGATATCATGAACATGCAATCATTTCTGCAATGCAAATGTCAAAATGGAAATTAAAAACAGAACTTAGTAAATCAACAAGGAAGTAACTTAAAGTCCAAAACTGAAACAGTAAAACTCTTGTTCAATGTTGAAAAAATTGGTGCATGCCAATATAAACTCCAGGCCCTGTCAATTCCAAACCCGCCACAGATGTCTATGATCGAATACCAAGACTGAAATATTAATTCCAGCCAGAACTGGATATTCTCACAAGTACATGAAGAATTATTTGATGAAGGAGTATTTCACTGGGGTAGGGGATGGAGAGAGGAAAAACTTGGTCTTAATGCTTAGGCAGTGCAATTCCTATAGACCCTACACTACACACAGTAATAGACAAGCATACTTTAGTATAGTTTTGTGGCATTACACACTGTAATCACACTTTTTTTAAATGAAGTAGTTTAAATAATATCACATAGTATAAACTCACCACTGAAAACGAAAAATGGCAAACATTTCACCATTTAAGGAATGGTCCAATGTGCATTGCTTCAAGTCCACCTTAGGTAGAAAATGTGATAAACTCAACTGCTAGTACCTCAAAAATTGTAAGAAGGATCTGTGTGCAAAGCCCATGAAAATGCATAGATTTCAGTTCTCTTTAATTATCTAAAACAAAATTTCATCTGAAACCATTCTGCTTTAGAGGCACAGAATATGGAGATTGGTGTGCAGATTGTTTCAGGTCTGTGTACTGATCGTAGTCCATAAAAACATATTCCACCTGATGATTCCTTACATATATAAGCTGAATGTCTATATACATGAAGGGAACACTAAGAGTGGCTAAAGGCGACATTGAGGTTCCAGCCAGAAGTAACCATCTTAACTTGATTTTGAATGAGTTGAATGAAAACAAAAAACAGACGTTTCTAAATGGTTCCTGTAGTCACTAAACTCGAAATAAGTCACTGATCACCATACTACACTGTTTGATTTTTTTTTTACTTTGTTGACTCATCCTTGATATGTTCCAAAAGAGACAACACTTTGGGATTTATGGCTGAGGATTTCCTACTTTTTCCTGATGTGGGTGGGTTGATTCCAACAAAGCACCTGCCAAAAAAAAAATGAGTTGATTTTTATTACTTTTGGTGGGAATAAATATTTTGATTGTTGACCTTGACACTTGACCAGTAGTAAATCATGTCTTTAAAACATGATACTTCTGAAAATTTGTTGCACATTAATTATTCACTTCACTGTTTCAGGTATAAATTAAATAGCTACTCACACTGCTTTCATATTAGTATGTATTTATAATTATGAAAGTCATAATGATTGTGGTCTAAACATTTTCCAGCATATTACCTAATTCACAATTCTTTTATTACTTTTTTTGAGAACAGTTGTTGTTTATAACAGTCAATTCCACAAGAAGACTGTCCATGAAATCAATTTGGAATGCACAGTTTGAAGGATGAAAGCCTGGGTCCCATCTTTACAATTCTACAAGCCGTTAATTTTTAACAAAGTTGATACTATGATTCCCACGATGAAACACAAGAATCCATTTCAAAATCGACAAAATGCAGGTGGATTGTAGTTGAAAAGAAAATGGGACACTGATCTTCTTGGGGCAACTATCAGGATCAACTTTTTCAACTGTGCATTTTGTTTGAAGTTTAATCCCAATGCTGACGGGACTAGGGCTCTACAAATACTGTCACTGCATAAATATTCTACAATCTTTAAGTTAATGATGCTGTTACTATTTAACACTAAGTAAACACCTACTGCAGCAGTTCATCTAAACTGAGGTGAATAATTTTTAAGTTAGACTATGACCAAATGTCATGTAACAGTACCTTCAATGGTATTCTAAGTTGGGATCATGATCTTCTCTCTAGACAGACAAATTATGACTTACTTGTGTAACTACTCAACTGAATTTCAAACCGGTTCAAGTTTTTCCCAAGTGGTGGTAGAAAACACACTATACAAGGAAAACACTACCATGAGTTACAACTCCAATCCCAGCTATAACCACTACTGTACAAATATTCATTCATATTCCATTAACACTTACCTTTGGATGAACTCCAATGTCACACAGCTGTCTGCAGGATAATGAATGTTTAAAACATAGTATGTGGCAAAGAGGTAGGCAAGGGCACTCTGAAAATCAGCAATAAGATGATTGACAACTACCTTGTCAACTGCGATCATATATTTCCGTCCGGCCAACAGTTTGGTTCCTGTGATATCAATATTCAAACAAAGATAAAAAATGTCAATCCGAGTTTCACTTTTCTGAAATTGAATTTTTTAGTGCTGTTACGGACTAAGAATATGTTTCCATTCTTTTACTGCAGGATTATCATGTAACATTCTCAAGAGTAGTAACTTTTTTAGGGACCTTAAAAAAGGTATGTCCATTAAACACTTAACCTAGAAACTGCAATAACAAGATCAAAAGTGAATTGCAAGCAGAACCCACTGATTTTTCACTGAATGATGCAAAGCCTAAATCAGTGGACAACCCCTCCCCCACATTGGAAGAAAACAATTCTCTGCCCTGCCTCTGTAAGAATAGGTATCACACCATGACAAGAGCATTGGTCATCTATCTATTCCCTTGCATCTTGGATTCTATGCAAACCTTATGCATAACTTGAAAGGCCAAATGCAATTACCCCATTCTGACTACAAACCCTATATACTAATTCATAAATATGCACATGTCCATGAGCCACATACTCACTCACTGAACGTGTTTTTGGAAAAGTTTGAATAACCTACTAATAAACCCACACCAATTTCATTTGCACTAACTTCGGTTGTTAAAGCTACGGTGAATTTACACAATTTTAATATGTTTGAAGTTGAACATGTACTGAGTACAGCTACAGTACAACTTGATATAGGAAAGCTCTTGCCTACTTGCTTCTTTGTGTACACATGATTTTGTCTAGATGCATAATAAATGCAAATGGTTGTGTCAAAATGATTGACAGACTGTGGTAGTGTGGACAGGTTCAGTCCAACTCATACTGGTTCTCACACAGTAAAACTACTGTAGCATTACTGTTAGTGTTAGGCCCTAAGCTTTGTTGGGTATCATTAGTTTTCAAAGCTAATGAGTAATGTTGGCTTAAACTTGATCAACAATTTGGTTAAAAAGTAGCCTATTAATATTAATAGCCTAGGCTACAGCCGCACAGGCAATAGCAAAAACCTAAGTTTGAAAATTGTATATGGGCCAAGCCTATAGGACTAGGCTACTATTTTATTTCATCACTATCGCTCCGGACTAAGACCACCGTTAGCCACTGAAGCCTAACGTTATGCTACAATCCTCGACAAAAATGATGGGACAGTATGAGCAGCAACGAGCGATATTGGTTTAAGCGCACCCCATTCCCCCATTCAATGTTGTAGCCAAAAGCGCTCAGAAACTGCAACATTGATACGGGGAGTGGGGTGTCCCATCTATATTTGTCGACGATTCAATCCTCGACAAAAATGATGGGACAGTATGAGCAGCAACGAGCGATATTGGTTTAAGCGCACCCCATTCCCCCCATTCAATGTTGTAGCCAAAAGCGCTCAGAAACTGCAACATTGATACGGGGAGTGGGGTGTCCCATCTATTTTTGTCGACGATTGTAGGCTCTTCGCTATTCGGCCTAGCCTATAACTATAGCTCAGTTATCGCATCCGTTATACAAAAACATTTAACAGATTTTCCGAAACGGCAAGCAAAAAGCCTTCTAAGAATTTGTTATTGATGAATAGTCAATGTTTCTACCAACTTATTTGCTAACAAAACTGAATGAAACTTCCACTACGCCCACCTCAGTCGAATATTGAAGAATTCTCTAGCGTCATCAGTGATTCTTCCACGAAAAGGCAGCTAGTGTTGTGTACTGCATGCTGGACGCAAGCGGTAGTAGTGTGTACGTAGGTACGTGGTTGGAGTTCGGTGCGCTGTTGTACTGCATATAACTGCAAAGTTTCTTGTGCACTAATAAGTCAGGCCGTGGACTGTTATTTTGGCGGGAAACGTTAATATGCATATGCTACACTCGTGGAACCCAGTTGGAAACCGTGAACTTAGGTCACCGTGCCATTGCGAAACCACTGGACTGCATTAGGTGTGCCATACGCGCTGTACGTTGTTTTTTACTCCAATGCAACCTTATTAACCAACATCAATCTGTCTCACCCACATGCTCGCTGTATCACGAAATCGATCGGCATTTACTCAAATTTAAATTATTTGAAATAAAAATGCCCAAATTAAATATAATTTTGATCGTCTATTTAGTGCACATTCAATGCCAATTGAAGACAGTTAATTGCTTCTAATGATCACAATTTTTTTAAACCCCAGAGCTTCCGTGCATGGGCATCGCCCAAAGGTCCCGAAAACACATTGACTAACCACGGGCCCGAAGTGGGTCCCTTTACCACACACCCTCGAGAGAAACATACGGTGAATTGGTCTATAAAAGGACCCTATAGTGTTGCTAATTGAAATACTAAAAATTTGTTTATTCCGTAAAAATGAAAAGTTTCTGTTTAATAACATTTTTTTGTCATAGTAAATACAGATTGATGGTAAAAAAAAACAGTGCGATCATGTTATTGCAATAAAACAGATATAAGTTGTAAAATAACAGGATTTTTCAACTGTAACTTTAATTTACAGTTACTTCTGTAAAAATATTAATGATTGCAGTCAAAGTTTGTTAAAAAAACAGAAAATAATTGTTTTCTAAATAAACAAAAAATATATGTTATATAGCATTTTGTTTTTGTAGCAATACAAACTGTTTGTAAAAATACAGTCATTTTTGGTTAATGCGAAAAAACCGGAAATTTATGTTAAAAAAGTCTGTAAACTGACAGCTATTTTTAACAATGCAGGAACTTCCTTGTTCGTCATGTTTTATTTGACATTTTAAATCAAACAGCTTTAGGTTATCAAGCTCACAGTGCCTTTAGTTCATGCTATATTCAGCTGGATCCATCTCACTAGAACAGCACAGAACTTTGTTATTGGAAAATGAACCAAAATGGAAGATTGGATTTCAGTTTTGCTGTTTTTGAGTCTTCCTATTTTCAACTCAGGTAAGCAGTAGCTTAGATAACTAGGTCTATACGAATACGTACTCGTACATATAATTTAACGAGATGAGTAGGGATTCAGAGTCGTATTCTATGTTTATGCGTATGTCACATGAAATATTCCATGTAGTACTATATCGAGGATATATCCAGGCCTGATTTAAAGGGGTGGGGTGGGGTGCGATGGAAGGAATCTACAGACCCGCCTCCCGGGTGAATAAAGGGTGGGTATATGTGGCATGAATACTGATTATTTCTCATTTAAAACAAAAGTAAAAGCACTTAGTAAGGTTGAAGAATTCAAGTCCCGGCGACATATTTTTCCTGACGGCCCTGGCCCTGGTCGCCACTGTATTCTACATATGCATTTGCCGCAAATTTGTTCTGTCTATCACAAGTCAAACAGTATCCAAGATGTTCACCACAAGATTGTTCCATTCGGTTTTCATAATTTGTCCTCCCGTGCAGACAATTTTTCAACGCCACATAAGTGTTAACTCTTTATTTACAAACTGTATGATATTAAATTTGCTTAAAGGTCAAGTGACACGTATTAGATTCCCTTCAAACTTGCATAAATTGAGAAGCTATATATCAAAACCATATAATCCAAATTTGGAGTTTCACGATTGTTTCTTTGCTGTTTTAATTAAGTTAATAAACAAGCTAATCCCGTAAGATAATGACGTCACGGGGGGAACTGCCAATGTTGCCAAAACTAAATAGGCCTAATATGCTAACCGAGATCCAAGACGTAAACAATACGTCACGGACAGTAAACAAAATATCATATGAGAATGGGTGCACAACAGTACAAGAAAGTTTCGTGTTCGTCAAACACTGGATACAGCGATACCTTAGTACCAGTGCACTCAGCCAGCCTAACTGCCTAAGTAAAGATTGGCTTGGACCTTCGAGCGAATCTTATGTGTGCAGTGTGCACTTTACTAGTTAAAGTTTCGTTTCCTATCGCCTATCCGCGCAACTTGGACTTGGAACACCAACAGCTCGCCGTCTACAAGACAATGCCGTTCCTTCTCTATTTGGAGAAAGTATCTCCAAATCTCGAGAAGAGTTAGAAACAAGTGTAGACCAGTAGTTGCGAAGCTGGATCGGAAAAGAGTAAGTTTATTTTCTGGCCTAGGCCTAGTACAAGGACTAACTTAGTATTATTAGTTATTACTAACTAAGTTAGGCTAATTCTTATAATTTCGTTCAGTTAGTTAGGCCCTAAATTAAGTATGGCGACGATAAAGTTAGGCGTTGGCTAGGCTAACTAAAGCATTTGATCAGTGGTACATCATGAAAAATCCAGAATAACAAGCATCACATGTTTACATGTCATTTTGCCCAATAATGTGCTCCCACCTATCTTCATACTCAGAGTCATAGCTCATATGTTGCACAGTAAATGACATACTTATATTTTGCCATTTTTGGTGGTAGGGCTGCAATTTTTGTTACAAGAGAAAACACTTGTGACAGGTGCTTTCAAACAAATCAAACTGATTTCTTAAATGAACTTTCATAACTTCCTTGTTACTTTCTTTCCCAATTTTCACTACTTAGATTAATCTAGAAGCTGTTCCCCAACCAACTGCAGTGAAAATACAAAGGCAGGATTCTACAGAATGTAAATCTCCATCTAAAGGTAGCATGATCTTCATTATATACATGTGCTTGTAATTACCAAATGGGGGAGGTAGGGTGGTCACAGGCATTTAAGATTTAAGTAGTCAGTTTTGAACGGGATACAAGGAATCTCCACCAGTAAAACATCGAGGCATATATATGGGGGGGGGGGGAGGCAAGCTACCCGACAAAAGGGAGGCAGCAGTATGACGCCCGAAAGGTCCCAATCAATAGGCATAAATAGAGTGATTGATGGGGGGGGGG